>OY365806.1:70923017-70958277 GCA_959347315.1 Bimastos eiseni | reverse complement strand
GACGTCAACCTTAAATTGATTCTCAAAAGGATGCTGGCGTTTGATTGATTGTTGATTTTTTAACCACACCGTTCCATATCGAAGATGATTTGGTATCGCCCTCCTCCTTTCGCCAGGCTTGGGACTGGCACTGTCAGAGTCCAAACAATGACGGAGTTCCGTCATCTTAGATATTGTATTTGGTAACGACTAGCGTTTTATTTTAAAATGTGGAATATATATCATCAGTTAACAGTTGTTTATGGGTGTCTAAGCAGATCGTAAAACTATTTATATTTTTTGGTGTTTAACGACAACTTCTGGCTGCAGGACCCTTTATGTCGACCTTAAATTACTCATTAATTTCTCGCAATGTTTAACCATTAGCTTTTGAATTAAAATGTGGAGTATAAAGCGTCGGCAGAAAGTTATTTATTGGGACCAAAATATTGCCATCCCATGACTGGAACTGTGACTCAGACTTTACTAAGCTTATTTTTACTTAAGCTTGATCGCTAAATAAAGCCATGAAGATATCATTAGTTAATTGCGTATTCGATACAGTGATGTTGTTGATAAAGACTAGCGTTTAAATGAAAAATGTGTGTGAAAAATCTTAAAATATCTTAACATTATTAGTAGCATCCAGTATCAAACAGCAGCTTGTAGCTGCCAGGCCATTAACGTCAACCATGATTCCATGAGTAAAATACAAAACAATATATGCAATACAAACATACTAATTCATTCGTCTGCAATCCCGCTATTGCTCATTTAGCTAGTTAATTAATTAGTTAGTTAGTTACGGTTAAATTGCATTGTAAAATAACGAGGATGATTAGCAGGGCCCTCCTTCTTTCTCTAGGCTTGGAACTGGCGCTGCCAGAGTACGACCAGTGACTGAGTTCACTGTTGTAATTACTGTTTGACAACTCTGCGTCAAAAGAAGGATCATTCGCAATTTGTATAGCGACATTTGTATGCTGTTGGTGGTAGTAGCAGTTTAACGACACTGTGTGATAACAAAGAGCCTTAGCGCCGCCCTCCTCCTTTATTCAGACTTGGGACTGGCACTGCTGGACTGCAATCAGTGGCGGATTTATGGTTTGTCTCTTCATCTGGTTTATAAGTGCATGTTGAAGTTATCCTATTTTTACATGAGCGCATATTATTTTTAGCCTATATGGCAACGTATCCAAAGGTGTCCAAGCCAAACTTCACTTTGATATTAATATCCAGTGTTAAACAGAATTATGTCATTAAAGTCTAGAAATTCAAAGCCTCTAAAGCGCCACTCGAATGCATATATAAATATATATGAGTATATCTATTTATCCGTGTATATATCATAAGTACGGATCGAGTGATTGATTGATTGAGTGAGTGAGTTTGTGGGTGGGTGAGCGAGTGAGTCAGTGAATGAGTGAATGAGTGGGTGAGTGAGTGAGTGAGTGAGTGGGTGGGTTAGTGAGTTGGTGAGTGAGGGATTGATTGGTTGGTTGATTGGTAGATTGACTAACTGATTGATTGATTGATCAATTCCATTATATGATATGAGAACTATGGGAATGT
Organism: Bimastos eiseni; assembly: GCA_959347315.1. NCBI lineage: Eukaryota > Metazoa > Annelida > Clitellata > Crassiclitellata > Lumbricidae > Bimastos > Bimastos eiseni. The sequence continues at coordinate 70,956,726 of OY365806.1, read as the reverse complement.
GGACAATCATAGGCAAAAACGCTTCTAAGGTCATGTTATGCAATAGAGAGGAAGGAACAATAAATTAAACCTGTGTAGATTTCTGCAGAAGTTCTTTTCGCTTCTTGAACCTCCGGAAGTAGTCCTGGATGAGGAAAGTGGCGTAGAATTTCCCAACCGTGATATCGTCGTCCTCTAAACAAGCAAATATCCGACAGATCGTTAAACAATGCAAAATGTAGCCACTGATTGCTATATCACAAAATAATGAAATACAGTTGGATTTGATTTTGTAATCTTTTCGAAGTTCAGAAGTCCATATGAGACTATTCCATGGTATAATATGCGTTACTCTAGTTTCACGGCACGTGAAATGACATAGAAATGAACTTATTTTACTTCAATTAACAAATATTCTAAGCAAGCAAATTCCCAAATCGAGCATAAAACTACTACGGACAACAAATTGTGAAGCAATTATTAATCTATTCAATCAAAATAATAGTTGATTCATTAACGCTTTGGAAACAATAACATCAATATCTATGGCCTATCATTATAATCATTGGTTAAATTTCTCGTCCAGAGGAACCTGATCTCCGCACATTTAAACATTTCAAACTTGAGCCTAAGTCAGGCTAAACGACGATGATTTTATAACAGACATAATCGCTGTTTGCAATTCAGATAAGCATGAAATGTGTGAAACAAGGTGTGTATGGTCGATTGTTTTCAACAGAACATTTTATTTAGATTGTGGATCTCATAATTATGTTGAGCGGTGGATCTCAAATCCGAGGTCCCGGATCTCAGATACGGCGAGATCCTGCTGAATTTAACCACTGATTATAATAAACATTCTTTTAATTATTAATATTCTTTTCATTATGAGTAGGATGGTTAATTAAGTAAATTAATTAGTTTAATGCTGCGCTTTATTGACCAATTGAAATGGCAAGGCCTCAAATTGGTTTACATCCTACAAATAGCACTGGGCAATAGCGCGCGAAGGCTCTGGTTCAATTGTGGCACAGAGGAAAATTCTACCAACTGACCCCATTGATAGACAAACAATGGGTGAAATGGTAACGTTGCTTACGACCGGCAGGCGGCACCACTTGATCGAGAAGCTTTGTACTCGTTCTTTTCCAGATCTTACGTATGACGGCTCTCAACTCCTCGTTCGCCTGATCTATATTCCCTGAAATGTTAAGCAGAATAATATTAGGGGCCGTTCACACATTATATAACGCTCAAGGGGTAGGTGAGTGTGTAGCAATCATTTTGCTAATAACGAACATTTATTTCGGTTATTTTGCTCAATGCCTTTAGTTGATCAAGAACTCCGAAGGCATTAGTTTTACATATTCTCACTTTATTTTGCCTGGCCTATGAGAAGTATACGAAGGTTCCATTATAGCAAATAGAAGCCTATGGTAGTTTCAGTTTAACGACACTGTGTGATGATACGCAGTGGTGAAGCGTTTGACCTTTCCATCTCACACTAAAACATGTTCAAAGAGGTGATGTTTTATTTATACCAATCGAACGATGACAACTAGTTTAAATAAATTCTTGCCTGCCAACCAGCCCTTATACGCCAGGGTAGAGAAAGTGAAGACGCTAGCACTTCACACATGGGTAACTCAGAGTAATCTTAAAGAACGACTTTTGTCTTCTTACAAGAGGGAACTCTGTGCAAATCCGAGTAGCTGCCTGCGACTTCTACCATGGCGCTATATTAATTGTATTGATTTATTGCATAATTGAGCAATTTCTAAAGAGTTCGTTGCCAAAATTGTCGACTAAGTCTATTTTGCCGACGATTGATGCAAGTACAACGACTTTACATCACGTAGCTCGAAGAAAAATCAAGACGCATTTATGTAGAGCCAGTGTATGTGTGTGTGTATGTATGTGTGTGTATGTATGTGTGCGTGTGTGTGTGTGTGTTGGTTCTTCCTACCATCTGTCTTGATACCAAGTGAAGTCCTGACGAGGGCAAATAACGTCGCGTTGAACATCACAGTTCCATCGGAATTGAGAGGCATATTCATCGACACCAGACGCTGTTCAGAGGAAAACATTTAGTAAAGTATGATGTATTTAAGTAAGTAAGTAGGTAGGTAGATCGGTCGGTCGGTCAATCAGTCAGGCAGTTAGTAATTTTCATTTGCATCTAACAACCACACATGAATTGTATTGTTTTGTATATATAGAAAGGTGTAAAGCGCCTGTGACAGGTAAAGGCCGACGTCCGTTCCTGTAACTTTAACAATAAACCAGGGCAATTGATATACACGTATCTTTTGAATGTACTCTCATTTCATGTCTGTTGGTGCTCCATCTATTCCGTAAGACTTAGCTAATTGTGACCATTTAAATTGACCACATCCGCCCTAATGATAGGCCTATTATAATACATGCCACTGAGAAGTCGTAGGCCTATGAAGGTTCAATTGGCAGCAATCATTTAGATTAGATGAATCTTTTGGTTTATCCGCTTACCTTGCAGGCCACCCTGTGTGGACAGAGCTTTCCAAAGCCAAGAGGAGGAGAGATATTACGCAGAAGACTAACCACATCCAAATGCTTTATACGACCCCTGTTAGTAAAACAACACAACACAACGTATGCTTGCATTCATCTGGGTTATTTAACTAGCGCCTTAAAGATTGCAACGCAGCCGATCTATCGGTTCTTTGAGGTTGTCGTTAAACTGTCACATCACGAGATGTTGACCGCTTTAAACTAACTCAAACATAATTAGCCTATTACTTACCGTGAAACGTCCAACAAATAGATAATAACCTAAAATATTAATTAAAGTATATTATTTTCAAATCAAACATAGATAATATAAAGTAATTAATTCGCCAAACTTATTAGCCTATAGCCCACATCATTTTATTCATAAATTGCTTCTACTTAGGTTTTCATTAGTTTCACCAATTAAATGAATTCCTTTATCAATCAGTTTACTTGATACGGTTCACAGGGGGGGCGATCCCAATGGGGAGATCGAGGGGGACTAGACCCCTCACCTTTTACAGAGACGGGACAGTTTATACGTGTGTCCCCCTCCACATTTCCTACTCCCTCATTTGGTGTCACCCCATCTGTCAAGCGAGACCCTTCATATATGACGCAAATTTGGGACGATTGTCTTGAATTTTCTTATCGGAACAGATGAAATCTTAATAATCGGAACATTAACACGTGTACCCAGCTAAATTCGCATTCTCTATCTAATCGTACCACTATTGCTTCTTATTTCATTAGGAAACTCTCTCCACACGTTGCAGTGGTTGTTAAAAGCTGGTATCCTGCGATTACAATTTATTTTTTAAGAGATATCTTTTTGACCAGCGCCTAAGAAATTTAAACTGTTCGTCGATTCGTTCCTTGATTGCTGCCTTACTTATTCACTTCTTCCAAGTTCTTACTTGGCATCTGGATCATACTCTGACCACTGTCGAACGAACTCGTCCAGATGGTGAGGACCCAGGATGGACCAATCGCGAGTCAGATAATCGAAATTGTCCATTATGACCGCCACAAACAGGTTGATAACCTACAGCATAATAAATCATAACAATCTCAATATTAATCTCCACAGCGGTACTTAGGAGCGAAGCCTACAACAGCATCTTGTTTACGAGCGCTGGGTCAAATTAGAGGGGTTATCTAGAGATAGTATGAGAAAAACAGGATCTTAGATAACGGTACGATTAAATGAAAAGGAGACATAGAGAAAGACAGACAAGCAGACAGACAGATAGATTCCGAGTTGGTCTGTCGGATAATGAGAGAAACAGAGACAAGTATGAAAATAAGTAAGTTCGTTAGTAGGTAAGAAGTGAATGAGCCAATTTTTTGCCAGAGCATCAACAATATAAAACAGCAATATCAGCAGTCAATGCAAAGCACGAAAACCTCTCAGTATATATTCAACAGTGAAAAGGTCAAGGCAGACGGTCCATATGGTCCGGCCCACTGCGGTTGAGATTATATTTTCTGGATAATATTTGACAACAGCAACGACGTAAAGGCAAAAAGTATTGCATGAGAGTATAATAAACATCTGAACGAACTAGAGAGAGAGACCGACAGACAGAGACAGACAGAGACAGAGAGAGATGTAGACAGAGATAGAGAGAGAAAGTTAAAGACTTAATTTATACAGAGATAAAACAGATACCAATTCTTTCTTAGACAGACAATGGAAGGTAGAACAGTAGATGTACAAGTTGCAACATCAATTGGATGGTTGTTCCATTACGCAGGGCCAGAAGATTGAATCGAAAGTAACCTCATCCGACAATGTACACAAACAGGAAATAGAACTCTTCTCTTTACGAACGAGTAGAGAAAGAGGAGCTAATGGAAACATCAAAATGCAACACAGATTAAGGAATGTCTAGAAAGACAGGGAGAGACCTAGAGAGAGAGGCGAAGAGAGAGAGAGAGGCAGACAGACAGACAGAGAGAAGGAGACAAAGTATCCGTGTGCAAATCGTCTTACCAGGAAAGAGCAGAGTACATAGAACGAAATGAAGTATGGAAACGCAAATCCAGTTCCGCATAAATTTCCCGCATCATCGGACTTTGCATCGCAGAGTACTGTGGGTAAGTTACTGCATCCCATCATTATCTCATGCCACGCTTCACCGGTTGCAGATCTAAAACATACCGTGAAATAGAGAACAACACCATTATAATTTAATGAAGCCTTCCTTACAAAAAGTTCAGAAGTGCACATTGAAACCGGGCAGCATTTAGATAGGGCTACCATGTAGGCCTCTGTCCGGGCGTCCGGGCGGCATTCCAGAAATATGGCTTTCGTCCGGGTTGGTCTTCCGTCCTCGTTTTCCATCAAATCCGGACGATTCTGGCGATAATGACTCACATTATGATGTTACTACTGTTTTGTAAGTCAATGTAATGTAAGGTGTACTGAACACTCATTCAATAAAGTTTATAATTGAAACTATTTACAATAAGAACATTATTTTATATAGATTAACTTTACTTTCATTTGTACAACACTTAACATTGACGTAGCACTAGGAGTCGGCTACGGGATGGTAACCGGATCTAAGGAACATTTTGTGTGTCCTCTTTTTCATCTGAGCACTTATGGTAACCCTCAATATGGCCATCGATTGAAACTTAATCATCAGACAGCGACGCTAAATGAATGCGTGATGATAATAGTATTGATATATAAATGAAGATGGAAGACAAGCAACCAACCTGAATAGAACCATGACGGCTTGAGGGAATGTCTGAAAGTTATTGTTTCTATGAATAGGAGTGTCATCGCTCAAAGATATCTTGCCGAATATCTGTTGAGAAATGAGTAATCGAAAATTTTATTTCCCTTCATCATCATCAGAATCATCATCATCATCCTTGTAATGTAGTCATCATCATCATCATCATCGTCCTCGTCACGATCCAGTTAACTGGGCCAATGGTGACCAATGTGAAGAAAAAAAATCAAGGCAATGAGACAATGAGACGGATACATCAAGACGCATGATTATACAGCCATTCATCCAGCCAGACTGACGCATAGTCTGCAGTCATTGAGAGCCTAATATCCGTCCATCGTTAGGGACCAATGAAGTGGCTATCACTGTGCGATACCTTATAAACCACAAGTCTAACCACATACCATCGGTGAGTCCTATTATGCCAACAATGCTTTTGGATAGCTTCAATGACCCGACCCTTAAACTGAACTATGATCACGTGACCTAATTGGGTTCCCATTATTTAATGTTCTTGGATAATACGCCGCAAATGAACGCAGGTGATGTTCGAGTCATTGGTCTTCTCTTCCTCCGCATCAGCAGTCAGTGATGCGGAGGAGGACGAGGGAGGAGGAAGAATACCTGGCGAATGATGGGATAATTGGGTCGACGACATCCCGCATTCTCCTCACCTGCATTCCAATTACAGCGTAGACGAAGAACAGCATCACTATGAGCAATGCCACGTATGGAAGAGCCTGGAATAAAAGAAATAGGGAACAAAAGAATAGAGGGAGGAATGAGGGAGAAAGGGATGGAGGGATGAGTGGATGGATCGATAGATGGATCGAGGGAGGAAGGACGGATGGATGGATTGATAGAGAAATGAATTGGTGGACCGATGGATGGATAGATGGGTGAGAGAATGCATGAATGGATGGAATGCGCGATGGATGAATTGATGGATGAATTGATGGATTGATTGATGGATGATGGGATGGATGGATGGATAGATGAATGAATGAATAAATGAATGAATGAATAAATGAATGGAGGGATGAATGAATCTATGGATGGATGGATGGATAGATAGATGGTGGGATGGATGGATGGATGAATGAACTGATTGCTCAATAGAAAATTGATGAACAAATAAATATTATAAATATCATCAATATTAGGGATGTACAGTTCGTGAGATGCGATATCTGTCTTTTTTCCAATATACCCAATTTTCATGACTTATTAAACTTAGTCTGATTTTCAAAAATGCATTAATATGCTTTGTATTACTTTCTTACTCTGATCTGGTTATCCATGCCATTGTCATGCCTTTGCTTACCTTCGGAAGGATTAACTTCGCCTTCATCAACTCCTATACCTTTAAGTGGAGTGGGAAGAGGAATGTTACCTGGAATGATTTGATGAACGTCCATAGCAGTGTCCGTATTCCCTCTCCTCGGTTGAGTAGTTTGATCAACCTCATCACTCGAAAGAGACGGAAGAAACTTATGCTCATAATCGTCGATCCCTCGTGCTGTTTCGTCACAAGCAGATAATAACCGATTAGGTATGGGTCTGTTGAAGCTCCTTTGGAACTCCAAAGGGGCTCCACCGGGGCTCCATTGGGCCTGGTAGTCGCAACGGGGCCCATAAGACCTTCCGCTGGCAAGGGGTAAGGTATCTAATTCGATTCTCACTAGAAACCTCCGTTTTATATTTATCCCAAAAAACATGGTAGAGCCATTGGTGCGTTTATAAACAGCTTAGCAAATTAGTGCGCGTTGAATGTCGTCAATTTATTGACGTAATTGCAGCTACATGTATACGCCATACAAGAATAAAGCTTCACAATATCCAGCAACTCAACTACAGAACCCGATAAAAGCACAAAGTAATTGGCGTAACCCATATTTTTCTTCCTCGTCCTATGTTACTTACGTCACCCTAAGCACCTTTCTCGCCTCTCTCATAACGATCTCCGAACTGATGTTGATTGCCTTAAATGGCGGCATCACACAACACTGTCACTCTCCCTAAAATGAAATTTTACGGATAGTATGGCGACTACCCTCAGTATAGCTTGTGTATGACGATAGCCGCTCATAGTGAAATCGTGGTAGAAGTTATAAATCGTTAGGGAACCCAGATCGAAATCCGACAAGCCAGGGAAAAGAGATGCCAGGCTGAGTAGGGTTTGTTGGAAACGGATCAGCATTATATAGTTTGGCCATGACGCCAAGGGCGGCGGCGACCCCAAGGGCCAATGGGGACAGGTCCCCCTACCTTAGGGGACATGTTATACGTTTGTCCCATCCCCACATTTTCTACCGCTCTCAATGAGTGTCGCCCACCTGTCAAACTAGATCGCGCGAATGAAACGAGGCAGAAATTACAAACTGAACATTCATTCATCCATACATCTATCTATCCATCCAATCAACAAATCATCCAACCAACCATCCATCCATCCATCCACCCACCCACCCATTGATCCATTCATCTATCTATCCATCCATCATCCATCCATCCATCCATCCATCATCCATCCATCCATCCAACCATCCATCCATCCACTCACCCAAACCATCCATCCATCGAACCATCTATCCACCCATTCACCCAAACCATCCATTCATCCATCATCAATCCATCCATCCATCCAACTATCCATCCATCCATCCATTCACCCAAACCATCCATCCATCCAATCTTTATTAAATGCAGTAACCAACTCATTTAACCATTCATCCACCCTTTCGCCCGTCCATACCAGTGACATCTCGATAGATATCCCCTATAAAACGCAACCAACGTTTACTAACCTCATATATTCCGGCGACGTGTTTCCCCTTCTTTAAAGAGGCCGTATTTCCGAAAATAAAACACAAAATGCGTTATATGATGTTCGATAACACTACAAGAAAGCTACCGTGTCGACCAATGTTCAATATACACAAAATTCTTAGCTCTTATTTATAGTTCAAACACTTCAATTTATCTGCTGCAATATATTAATTAGCAGCTAATAACTGGTTAAAACGAAATCGCCGACTAATAATGTTGACAGTATGTTCAAGAATATCATCAGGATACACCCACCATGCTACAAAATTATGATTGGGATTTTTTGGCATAAAATGAGCCAATTCACGGTGTAAAATGTTGTCTTCACGTCTAAATATCTGTTGTTCTTCCTGTTGCGGCTTATAAGTTACCAGATGTGACGGATAGTTTACCGCTTTGCTTAGAAATAGTCCAACTCAATTCAACCTTAGCATACTTACGTTGACCTCTGTGTAGACAATGTCGATGACGCTACCGAGGACAATGATGAAATCAAAGACGTTCCAAGCATCACCGAAGTAATTCTGCGGAGAAAGCATAGACAGATATATAGAGGTACACCCAGGCAGACACACACACAAGCGAGAGAAAGAGCGACAGAGAGAGCGAAAGAGACAGACAAACAGAGAGACAGAGAAAGATATATATATATATATATATATATAGAGAGAGAGAGAGAGAGAGAGAGAGCGGAACAAAAGCATGCACACAAGCAAATGGATACAAATATGGGCAGAAAGAAACCAAAGATAATCTGGAGAAGGATACCTAGAACGAGAACTGAGAACCGCAGAGCAATGGATGACAAAATGGGGTACAGACCTGGGGAACCGAGTTTGAATCTCGTATCCATCGTAAAGTAGACTATTAGTAGTTATATTTGTTGCTACCTGGTGCATTTAATCTATATGCACCTATAATCACATCAAATCAATCAATAATTTGGTTACAGTCGCCTCGTACTTAACCTAACTCATAAACAGGCAAAAAACCCTAGCCACATGTGACTGTTTTTCCCTGGGGCAAGCTAGTATCAAATAAATCTAGCGTTCTGGCGTTGCAAAAGCCACCTACCGTGTGCAGGCCTAGGCTTTGATTAGAAGATCGACCTATAGGTCAAATGTCACGAGGATTTCCAAAAGTTTCGATGACTCATCAGTTTCGATGATGAGTCATTATTGAACAAAAAGGAAAATAATATTTTCTTGCGTATATAAAATGAAAGAAAATATTTTCCACTTTTATTCACTTAAAGAAATGCCACCACAATATAAAATGGAATACTCGAAGAAAACTGTTATTGAATTAAGAAAAATTGCCAAACAGAGCGGTTTGGTTGGTTATACACGACTACGAAAAGCGGATTTGATTAGTAAAGTTGAAGCCCACAGCGTACCCTCACCTAATGCTAGTTTGCTTGACGCATCTGTCCCTGACATTGGAATCCCAACACTCGAACCCGTACCAGCCACGATGGTACGAAAAATATTTGCTAAGACTAAATCAGCGATTAATAAATTCGCAAGATGGATTGAAAATTATATACCTAAAGAACCAAAGGAAATAGTGAATGAGAAGTTAGAAGCACTGAAAGCCAAAGTGAATTCTATATTCGGTAAAATTCCTATGAAAACAAGCGAAATAAAAGAGACGGCTACAGCTATCAAGGGCTTCACGAAACAATACACGGTCGAAGGCGCAAGCGGAATTGACGCCACATCTTTTCTCAAAGCAGCTCAACCACAACTGGAAGACCTTTTGTCTAGAAATCACCAGGCTAAGGTCAATTTTGTCCTTACCTGCACAATGGAGCGTTTAGATATGAAATCCGGACAAGTAGATACCAAGAATTTTCCATTTGTCTCTATGACCGAAGTTGTTTTAAACTCTACCGACCCGAGCGAAATATTTAATAATGAGAAAGATAAAATCCTAGAGTCTATGGCAGCCTTCCAGATGCAAGGTAGTAACTGGAGACTTAAAGCGGTTCAAGAATTAGACATCAACACAGTTGTTTATAAACCGCTGTAAGACAGTTCTTACATTCCACTACCGAAATGTTTAGCGAGTAAAAAGGGTATTATTAATATGAAGAACGAAGACGAAGAATGCTTCAAGTGGCGTGTAACGAGAGCCTTAAATCCGGATGACGGCAATCCAGAAAGAATTACGAAAGAATTAATCAAGCAGTCTGAAGAACTTGATTGGTCTGGCATCGAATTCCCAATAGCAGCGGATGCTAATGTGATAAGCAAGTTTGAGAGAAATAATAAAATTAATATTAATTTCTTCGGTTATGAGAACTATGTTTACCTATTCCCACTATATTTATCAAAGCATGAGAGTAATAGGTGTGTAGATCTATTACTCATTTCTGATGGAGAAAAGAAGCATTATTGTTGGATAAAGAACTTTAACAGATTGATGGCGGTTCATAGAGAAAACTCATACACTTCGATGCACTATTGTAAAAGATGTTTGATTGGATTCAGCAGAACAGATTCGCTACACAAGCACACCGAATACTGTTCCAAACACGATAATAGATAATATAAAAGATATTCATAATCGATTTAAATTTCCAAAGAAAATGATATTCAGAAAGAAAGATCAGGCTCTATACAACTCGGCTACAGTTTGTCACATATGCGAAGGCGAACAAGGTGATGATCGAGTTAGAGACCATTGTCATTTAACTGGAAAATACAGAGGCGCCGCTCATAAAATTTGTAATCTAAATTATAAAGTCCCCAAGTTTTTCCCAGTATTGTTCCATAATCTATCCGGTTATGACAGCCATCTATTCGTAAAGAAATTACGAGATGATGATAACGAAAAAATTAACTGCATCCCTAGCAACGAAGAAAAGTATATCTCATTTAGCAGAGAGGTTGTAGTCGATAAATTTGTAAATAAAGAAAATAAGGAAGTAGAGGCTAAACGCGAAATACGTTTCATCGATAGTTTTAGATTCATGGCATCGAGTCTTGACGCTTTATCGAGGAACCTGAGCAAAGATCAGTGTAAGACTCTGCAGACTCATTGGGTTTACGTAATACCCATCGCGTGATATTTCGTCAGCTTTAGAACATTCTAGAATGGCGGGGGCGTCGTTGGGTACATAAGAACGCCCTGTGACCATAAAGTCGTCACGCTTTCTGTCACACGTGTGACGGAGTTGTCACACGTGTGACGGAGTTGTCACAGGCTCGAAAAGTCGTCACAAGCCGTTACCATGGATGCGAGAGATGAAACGTTCGAAGATTACATGCAAGGTCTAGTCGCAGAAAGACCGAATAATCGCAGCCATTGTTAAGACGTTTCAATAACCTTGTAAACGGAACATGGAGAGACAGAGAGAAAGAGGGACAGACAGAGATATAGACGGACGAACGGGTATACACAGACATCAAGACGGATGTGTTCAATTAGTGCAGGCCTCATCGTCCGTTAAAACAGAGGTTCAATTGTTCTATCGTTTTCTTACGTCAAGGCTGTTTGTATGTTCCCATTATATGACATTTGGATGTGAGAGATAGTACATGGTTTACATTTTACAAGGTGCGTTCATGGTTCATTTTTTATTATTCATATAACCTGTATATGGATGTTCTAATCAAAGCCTAGGCGTGTGCACAGTAGTTGGCTTTTGCAACGCTAGATCGTTAGTCTATTTGATACTAGCTTGCCCCAGGGCAAAACAGCCACGTGTGGCTAGGGTTTTTTGCCTGTTTATGAGTTAGGTTAAGTACGAGGCGACTATAACCAAATTATTGGTTGATTTGATGTGATTATAGGTGTATATAGATTAAATGCACTAGGTAGCAACAAATATAACTACTACTAGTTTTTTGCTATTGGCCGCCGTTGGCTAAATTAGATGTGTAACGTGATGGGAGCATTGCATGGCTGCCGACAGTTAAATTCGACTAATGTAAAAACTTGTCATCGTTTGTTCATACTGTACGTGTAATCACAATGCGGTTTGTCCGTTCGAAATTATACTAAAATGACAATAATTACTATTGTTTAGTCTCAACTCACGACTGTCTTCTTTCAAATTGCTAATCCAAAACAGGCTTCCTCTCTTTCGTATGAACTGACCTTTTGAATGTTGGCGTCATTTATGGTTGGTTGCGATCGTTCTCTGCCTTCTGCCTTAGACACAGGCGCATTAGAAATTACCAATTAACGGTGATAATATATATATATATATATATATATGCATTTTATGCATTTATTAATTAGGACTATCTACTCACTCGTATCTTGAAGGCGATAATCTTGAGAAGGAATTCGAAAGTGAAGACTCCCGTAAAGACCATATTCATGTAATCGAGAACGTCTGAGTAGGTCCTACTCTGTCCGTAATACTAGAAGAAGTCAACAGACCATCCTCGGTTCAATCCTCAGTTCAATCCATCGTCAGTCAAAATTGTAAATCTATCGAATTACGGCGCCTTTCTAACAGGTGCGACACGTTTACCCCCACGTTTACCTTTCAATGAATCATTGAGCAACCCTGGGCAGGCGCTGAGCGCATATATGCATCTGTTACTGAGCAATTGAATCTGGTATCAACGTGAGTTGGAAAATCGTAGAGTAACGGATGGTACACTATGGTGCTTATCTAAGGTGACGCATAGTCACCTTGCATGGCTGCCGACAGTTAAATTAAACTTCGGTCAAAACTTGTAACCATTCGCTCATACTGTACTTGCAATCATACTGCGAGTTGTCAGTTAGAAATTAAACGGATATCATTATCAACTTTAAAATCTTCCATGCATTTGCCCATAATTGTCCAAGACCCTGGAAGGAATGCCTCTCCTACGCATGAGATGCGGGTAGTTTGCACTTACTTCAAGAGACGATAGAGATATGAGGGTCAAGCAAGTAAGATGCATTGTCTTCTATTTTGGGAATAAGAAAAGGGGAAGAAAATTGATCCGGTATAGAATTGATGAGATTGGGATGGTCACGGAACGATCCAGATGCAACCGTTTCTTACCTTCATCGCTAGAGTGACGGTGTTGATGACGATCAACATGAAGATGCCGTATTCGAATCCGCGCGAAGTGACGAACCACCAGATCCTGTACTGGAATCGAGCCTTCGGAATGTAGCGACGATGCGGCTTCGCTTTCAGAGCGAATTCTATGCATTTTCGCTGCCAACGAAACAAACAAAAACAAAAGGAACGATCAACTAATAATATTGTTCCGAATGCTATTGTCATTTTTAATTATTGTCACCATATTAATGGCTTTATTAATCAGGACTGTCTACCTAGTGAACAAGAATCAATTTGATGGAGATGAGCAATTGTGGGTATAAAGAGGACTTGGTCAAGGTAGGCCTACTTACACAGCTATCGCCTCAGAGAGGAATAGTAAGTTATAATGTGATATGGTTATTCGCTCGTGCGATAACACGTGATTCGTTAAACAGCTGCACTTTATGGATCTCGAAAACAGTTCACATCAAATCAAATCGTTTATTTTGTAACAAGCATAACAAATCAATCAGAAACTACACGTTACGCTTAATAGCGGCCACAAGGAAAGGTCCTGAAGGAATCAAAACGTTCCCGCTAGTAGGGACACCTATGTGCAGTTTAAGAGGACAAACACTTCGGCAGAGTGTGATACAACAATTAAATCGTTAATATACACAGGAATCTTGACTAAACAAACAAATAATGAAATAAAAGATAGTCAAACAGAGTTGGTCAAAAAGAAAAGACCAGCAAATAGATTATTATGTGCAATTATCCATGAGTTTAATTATTTTTCAATCAAGTAGGTGCGTAGCTTATTCTTAAAAGACGAAAGAGAGGATGATTGTATAGTTTCTTGTGGAATTTCATTCCAAATCCCAGCACCACTAGATTTAATTGAGAACAGAAAAGTGTTAGTTATGGCAAAGGCCTTTCTATAGTTACCAAGAATTTCTAGCAAGGCAAGAATCAGTTTCTGAGGCAAGAAACTCATTACAAGTTCTGTATGGATGTCAAAACCTGATTTTTGTCGAGTTCACAGTTCTTGTACTCTTGTTCGCCTTCTTTCTGGAAAGTGACGATGACGAAGCCGACGAAGATGTTGACCATGAAGAAGGCGATGATGATTATGTAGATGAAGAAGAAAATGGAGATACTGGGCCGACTATTGTGCAATGGACCGAAGTTTTCGCTGTGCGAATCGATTCCCCGATACATCAACCTAACCAAGACATCAATATAAATGCAATTATTGATAATTTATCCGTAGTATTTAGCGTCTATATAATATATAACTTATTAATCTTTAGTTCTTTATTATTAACATAAGTTTTATCATAAGTAATACTAGTAACAGTTTCAAATTAATTCATGTTGACAAGTAATCTATATTTTGTTATCTTAAAACAGCTTTTGCTATTGGCTAATTAATTGCAACATCAATAAACTTATTATTTTAATCGGTATCATCATCAATATCACTATGGCACTATACTACTAAAACTACAAATACTGTCTACCACATCATCTTTAGGGTGTACTTGTTAATCGATGACTCTCGAAAGATACATCTCAATTATAGTGGCGCTCTGTAAGTAGTAATAGGTAAGCATGTGTTCAGACTCTGTCTTATAGTATTATACCCTGGCCATCCTTCAAATGTTGCGACGGTGAACAGGGTGAGCATTCCTTGACTGACATCATCAAAGTTGAAGTCACTGTTTCTCCAAATCCTCTCCTCCACGAAAGCCTTGCTGCGGTCTCCTCCTCTGTAGGAGACGAACTGCCCTCTGGGAAGGAGACAAACACAAGGACTCAACTGAGGCAATTGCGAGCTAAGGTTAGGTATGTAAGGTGTGGCGAGCAAAAACAAGGTAGAATGAGTGAAGTGATGATAGGGCGAGTAAATGTAATTTAAGACTGGGTGAGGCAATTTAGGGCTAGATAAAACAAGTATTGCTAAGGTAAGACAAGGTTAAGTCAAATGTTCGTAGGTTTATTGTTACCTTCGAAAAATTAAGTCGTTTTTTAAAACCCTACCATGGCAATTGTTTATTTATTTCCTAAAAGTAATGAAAGCAATGTTTCGGCTAGGGGCCATAGATGCTTCTGCCCTATTCGTAAGACTTGTCTTTCCCACTGAGAGCACCTCTGATTTGGTTGCACTGGGAGAGGCGCTATAGTAATATATAGCTACCATACAATACAATGGTCAGCAACTCGTTTGTTTTAGCCATTTCTTTCAGTCTGAAAATCTTTTTTCTCTTTGACCTACTTGCAGGATGCCTCTGTTGACTTCGATCGGTCGTTGCATTCGTGAAATGTGCCCTAAGGGAAAAACACGAGAGACTTATTATCGAAAAATAATGACAATGCTGCCAGGTGCCTAGAAGAACAAGGGCAACGATGTAGGCAAGAATTTTAAAGAAAAAATGACAGGAAAGCTGGAGATTCTGAAGAATAAAGGAAAAATACGAGGCTAAGAATATTGTCATGGACACCAAGTGCCAGAACATACTGAGTATTGACCGAGTATTCTTTTGCCAGAAAGCAAAGACAGTTAAAACGGGGGAATAATGAGTCCGTTTACTTCATTTGTAGGCTATCATCTATTTAATATATATTAAATAAATATTCAACGCGTGCAAGATCACACCGAAATGCGAATCTGATTACTAAGTATGAGTTCTATTCTGCGAGATTTGACGATGATTACAAACGAACTCGGCATCTTGTATTTAAAAAATATTAAGATTGCAAATATGATGCGGTCTGAAAATTTAAGAAATCTAACTGTGTAATGAATGAGCAACTTCACTTATATGAAGCAAGAGCAAGGTAGATTTGACGACAGCTCAAGATAACCTTGATCAAAATTATGTAAATGATGATTATGATGAGATGGTATGATAATGCTGATAATGATGATGATAACAAAAAGATGATACCTTGAACAATTGAACACCAATGACTGCAAACATGAATTCAAGCAGAAAGGTGACGAGCATGATGTTGTAGATGGTCTTAATGGCAACGATGACGCACTGGACAACATGCTGATAACAGACAACAACAACATCAACAACGGTATCACCATCATCATCATCATCATCATTATCATCATCATCGTCAACAACAACAACAACTACAGCATCAGTTAAAGCATCATCATTATCATCATTTAAAAGAACATCATCACCATCATAAACACAACATCAATATCATCATCTTCAGCATTATCATCATCGTCATAGTCGTTATCATCATCATCATTATCATCATCATCATCATCATCAACATAAGCACATGTATCCCATCCCTGTGCTGTAAATCAATTTTTTTTAATTTTGTCTAAAACTGTCATCAATTTCCAATATCGTCAGCGTCCCAACTCTTTTTCCAACAATTTGCAATATTTATTTAATCAAACTCAAAGTATTCTGACGACTGATTTCCAGGTTCAGTAATTTCAGTGGACCAGAATTCATTCATTCATTCATTCCGAGCATTTATATGGCACCCCTTCAAAACCGACTTAGGAGCGCTTCCAGCTCAGTCACTGCTGAAGAATAGAGACTTGAGTAACTTGTAAAAACGTGACTGTTGGGCCACAAACAAAGAGCGGAGCTCAAGTGGGAGCTCGTTGCATATTGAAGGACCCACATCCGAGAAAGCACGCCGCTGCTTAATAGCCAAGCGAGCCAGTGGAACGACGACAGCAATACGACAATACAATACAATAGATGCGGCTCTTTTTGATGGAAGGTTCTCCTTCTCAGGTCAGTGTAGCACATACGATAGAGTATCGATGATACTGAGCCATTTTGAGCGAATGGTTCCTATAGGGTCTCGATCAGGACCAAGGTCAGGTCAAGGTAAGGGCCCGGGTCAGGGTCAAGGGTAAGAGTAAGGGCTCGAGCCCGTTCCCTCTGCTCTACAGACCAAATGCTCTAACATAGAAGACAAAGAGAACAAGGAGGGTCAGCAGTGGCTTACCTTTAATCCCTTTGCTCTGTTGATGGCCCGAAGAGGCCGAAGCACTCGCAGAACGCGAAGGATTTTAACGACGCTGATCGCCTGATTGCTAAATAGTTTGACAAAAGAATTCACTTCACATGAAGCTAATTATGAAGCTTTTTTAGAGAATAGGAAACAAGAGGATGACCGAGAATGCTGCTATTGAACTGAATGACGATGATATGATGAAGGAGGGTTTGAGAGTAAGTTGAAAGAAAGAGATGGACATCGTAACGAACTTACATTGGAGGGTTGAGGAATAAAGGAAAAACTCTAAAGCCAAGCGCAGGGCCTCAACTTATTCAAGAGCGCAGCCTCGTGTCAAAGAGATTGTACAGAGATGCAAAGGAGAATATCCGAGCCCGGTCGACAAAGAGACCAAGAGAGTTCAAGAGGAACCCTAAAGAATGCCCCTGAATAGATATCCTGAAGAGGCGCTATATAAATGCTCGATTACATTACATTTAAACCGATTAAAGCAGTGCTAAATAAGGCAATTAGCTTAGAGGACCGTTTCAGAATAATACAACTTCATCATCAAAATATACGATCGCGCAATATTGACACCTTCTTGTTACTTTCCTCCTAACAGTAAAATATTTATTTTAGAAAAAGCCAAGACATTGGTGATAATAGAGCGACTACCACGTGATCAATGTTAATACTTACTCGAGACCAAACGACAGAAGAGCAACAGCGACAACAAGTAGATCGAGAAGATTGAAGGCACTTCGACAGAACGACTTCTTATGCAAAACCAACCCATAGGAAACTATCTAAACGACACGGAGAAAGAAAAGCATGAGCATCAAGTTAACAAACTTAATCTACAGCTAAAAACAATATCTATTATATTCACGGCTAGAAAAACACGAAAAAGAAGCTTATGTGGGAGGGCGTCTAGTCCTCTATCTTCATCTCTCATCTTTCCACCGAAATTCTACCCATCTTCTACTTTTATTTAAACAATAATAAACAGAATAAAATTGGCAGAACTGAAATGTTGCTAAATATTGTAATCAGCGGAACATTTTATATTTGACTCAGCGGAACACATTTCTGTTTTTATAAAAAAACGATACTTGATTTAACTGAAATGAATAGTTCACACTAAACTATATACAAGTATTAGTTCAGTTTGTATGAAAAATTAGCTTAGTGCACAACATTGGAACAGAAAGTTAGGATAATAAATCCTACCTTTAGTGTTATCTCTACGGTGAAGATTGACGTAAAAAGGTAATCGAAATATTTTAGCACCTGAAATTTAAAATCAAATAGGAAATGTACATATGACTAAGATGAATATGCCTACAGTTGAGGCGAAGATCTGTGGTATTAAACCTACTTTGACGTTTCACCGGTCACGTGAGAAACAGAATTACATATAATCACTAAATAATAACCGATCAGCATATTATGTTGAAAGTATTTATTACATTTTCTATTGATTCACTGTCCTCTCTAACCCTTTTGTGCATTATGAACTGACCTAGTTTCTGAAGAGCCAAATGTACAATGAACTGACCTGGTTTCTGAATGACTTATTGTCTTATGAACTGACCTGGTTTCTGAAGGACTTTGCCTGCAGTGGGTCCTCAGTGGCCAGCACTGAGCTGCTGATAAGGATGCAGATGAGAGTGAAGTTGCCCCAGTATGGATGGACGCAGATACTGTGGCAGGCCACTCGAAATCTACAGAGTACAACATCAACTGATGATCTGAACATCCAGTAAGTAACACAACTATTTACTTGAATCAGTTGGTTGGTTCCACGTGCCTGTGTGGGCCCAGCGCCATCGACTCTTCCAATATACTGTTCAGCTGATTTACACAACATAATTGTATTTTATAATGAGAGGTAATTAATATAATATTGGATAGATGTGTTTTGGTTTTGGAGTGGTACGAAATAAATACTAATTTAGAATTACAATACAAATCCAATGCGATACAATACAAGACAATTAGATTAAATACAATGCGGACAACGTCTCCGATTATTCTCACTCTTTGAGTGGCGCTATATTATTATAATTGTTCAATTACGACAACGACCATGACACTTAACGCCCTTTCCATAGAACATCTCAAACGATCAATGTTGCTCCGAGTGTTACTGTCTATTTCGAAGCAGACGGAAGACTTAGGGGCCGGAACGTTGACCTCGAGATAAATTATTCCGGCATATTATAAAAAAACTATATACCAGATCCTTACAATAGGTCACTAGTTTGTTATGGTCGGTCACAGAGCCGCCTCTTAGACAATAGAGGAAAATGACAGGTGAGTACTAGTATGGCAGAATGGCTTACCTGTTAGTTGCGGACAGAACAAACAGCGAACTGGCTGGAGGTATTGGTTTCACTTTCTTCGATAACTTAAGCTCTGAAAGCCTGCGGGGCCTCGCTCCCTCAGTGGCATCCTTTGTGTCCTCCTCTCTTGTACCCTCCTTCTCCTTTTCCTCCTCCTCGTACTGGTCATCCCTCTTCTGCGCTGCCTCGCTATCCACTGGAGTAAACCCGAAAGAAAGGAGTGTAAGGAGAGACAAGAAGGTACTAGATATAAGACAAATATTATGCGATTCGTCAGTTACTCTAGAAGAACAGGTGAGCGTCGGTGTTAAAGTATTCGATAATCAACGTTAAAGATAGACAATTATAAGCCGTGTGACCAAAGGGATCAAAATGAGCCACGTGTCGGAAATTTTAGCACATGAATATCATACAATTATAATCTAAAACAGCAAATATTGTTAGCCTTAAAATTACACCAAAATATTGTTTCCATTTTACATTTGACAAAGTTATGAATGATCACGTGTTCCCTTTTGAAATTGGTGTTATTTTGACTGTATGGTAATGTAATTTGTATTGTATTGCTAACTACACCACTTCTCGTACTGTGGCAGTGCAGTCCCAAGCCTTGACAAAGGAGAAGGGTGACTCAAATCACCTTTGTAACATGACGCGACGCCGTTGAACATCAATTAATCAAACTATTGTATTGCATAAAGCAATGTAACAATCATTATTATAGCGCCTTCTTGGTAATATTTGAAGACAATCTGCATCGTCCTATATTTTGCTACATCGCAGCGCACAACATTACATTTCATTGATTTGTGTGATTTTGCATCGCAGCACAATAGCATTAGATAACAATGCACTGTTAGTCTATTGTGTTACATTGCAATCGTATT
This sequence comes from Bimastos eiseni, assembly GCA_959347315.1. Classification (NCBI taxonomy): domain Eukaryota; kingdom Metazoa; phylum Annelida; class Clitellata; order Crassiclitellata; family Lumbricidae; genus Bimastos; species Bimastos eiseni. Next base: position 70,936,424 of record OY365806.1, on the reverse strand, counting down.
GTTTGGCGTTTTTCTGGGTGTCCCTCGAAACCGAAAATGGTGCCCCAACATTTGGTGTGCTCATTGTGCTCGTCAAAGGGTGCCCTAAGATCTGGTGTGCTCACTGCTCAGACTGCTCCGCCTATAGTGCAGGAACATCTGCAGTCGTGTGCTCAGCGTGCTCGCCCGAGTACTCAATGCCCGTCCTCCAACAGATTCTAATCCAGCTTGACGGATGATCAAATATTTATGCTCCTCTCACCTTGTGCCTCTTAGTCATAAGTGATGTTCTACAGGCGGACGATGAACTGACGAGATAAAGAGACGGACCTAACCGCAAAAAGCGTCAAATTCTGTCCATAAATCATAGAGAAGTTCTCAGCAACGAGCTTCACATTCATTGTCTCTTCTCATTGGTTAAAAGCGCTCTACCCTCGACGATACGAGACATCCGATTGGTTAGAGTGGTCGGCTTGTAACGCGGAGAGTACTTGAGATGGTTGCTGGGTAGCGACCACGGGCATGTGTCCTTCAATAGCCTCTGCACAGCGTCGTCGAGTGACGCTTGTTATTATATAGTGGCGCCTAATGAATGCGAAATACTGAAATCTCCAAGTGGTCTTTTCATCTGAAGAGATTTCTTAAAGATGCGCAGAAGAAACATAACAACATTTGCACCACTTTCCAGTAGTTTGGATTATATTGCCTTTTCTCGATGTGTTTTTTCCCTGTCCCGTAGTCCTTGGCTCTTTGCCTCTCATAACCAATAACACCCAAAGAGTCCGTCTTGTTTGCGTGAAGCTCAGGGTTTTCAGGAGACTTTAGAGTATTGAGAAGATCGCAAATAATGATGCAATGCAACATACTGCTATGCGAACTCATTCCGTATAGAAATAAACTGCTAACCATCCAATGGGAATGGGAGAAGTTAGATTCAAGAGACAGCTAAAAGAGAGACAGAGAGAGACAGAGAGAGTGAGAGAGACAGAAAGATAAAAACGGAGAGAAATTGATATCGAATACTGCCATCCTATTAGCTTTTTTGAATCGAATATCGAGGCATCGCAAGTCCATATTCTGTAGGTAGATCTACAGAACCATAGTCACTCGAAAGAGAGTGTGAAATCTTTACGATGAAAATCTGTCATCTAGTTCTCGTCTTACCTGTGGGGTCAAATGTCAAACTCGTGATGTCGCCATCTTTGTCAGCCACCTGTGTGATGCTGATTGTCACGTGTTTCTTGCTCGTCATCGACGCTCGAGGAGAGATGTCATCATCACAGAAGGACACCCTGTGACAACGCCAATCATTGCAACAGACGGCCACGATGTCACAAGCTATTCTACACTACTTCTTAAATGCAACCTTGTGTTTTAACGGCACTGTGTGATAGGAAAGATCACTAGCGTCGCCCTCCTCCTTTACCCAAGATTGGGACTGGCAGTGTCAGAGTGCAAACAGTGGTGGAGTTCAGAATTATAGCTGGCTGCAATGTAATGTAATGTATGTAATGTAATGTAATGGAATGAAATGGAATGAAATGGAATGAAATTGAATGAAATGGAATGAAATGGAATGAAATGAAATGGAATGAAATGGAATGTAATGTAATGTAATGTAATGGAATGTAATGGAATGTAATGGAATGTAATGGAATGTAATGGAATGTAATGGAATGTAATGGAATGTAATGGAATGTAATGGAATGTAATGGAATGTAATGGAATGTAATGTATGTAATAATAACGTATGTAATGTATGCAATGTAATGCATGCAATGTATGTAATGTATGTAACATAATGTATGTGATGTAATGTAATGTTGGTTATATTTACAAGATGTAATGTAAAAGAGTAGAAGTTTCAGTTTAGGGACACTATAATATGACAGCGTAATAATAAAGTTACGCCCTCTTCACTCATCCAGGCTTTGGACTGGCAATTTGCGTGTAAATACTTTATAATGTTCATGAGACTTACCTCTGATGAAGATGTGACGATTCGTCCTCCTCTTCCTCTTCTTCTTTGACGTCCACCTTGTAACCTGTCGTTGTATCTGCTTCGTTCAAGTCTTCGGTGCAGTCGAGCGAATTCTCATCGCTCTATCAATCATCATCGTCATCACCATCACCATCACCATCACCATCACCATCACCGTCACCGTCACCGTCACCGTCATTATCATTATCATCATCATCATCATCTTCATTATCATCAATTTCATCGTCATGATCATTATCAACACCATCATAAAGCAGTCTTCACTATCATAATAATCGTCGTCATCACCACTGTCATCATGTCACCATGGCCACAATCATCGCCATACTCATCGTCATCACCATGATCGTCGTTATCTTCATCACCAAAACCAGTTTGAAACTAATTGTTTTTCACGATGCATACATAATAAATAGTTTCTTCAATCGTCATCATCAACAACAACAGAATCCAATTCAAATTAACTGGTTCCCATAGCAACCGTTGTCAAAACGACCCACCTGTATTTCCTGAAGGTCGTTCTCAGCGCCTACTTCCTCCTCTTCTGTTGCCTTGTGGTCCGGTTGGTCCCCAAGGGCATCAGCATCGGCTAGGTTATCGACGGCTATTGCCAGGAACACATTGAGCAGGATATCTAGGTCGGGTTAAGAGGTCACTCGCGTTAAGTAATCGAGGTCAATACAAGGGGCATGCGACGCTGCCGGGTAGGAGAGGGAGGGGACGGTTGCTGGGTGCACCTGGGAAAGCACTCAGAAGGTCGGGACCTGGTGCTTGGTTGCGTTGCATCAACCGTTCGATTGATTCAAGGCTTTCATTTCCACTTGGTAAGTCAAACACAGTGAGAGAAAGTGTCTAAGTTTTGTCACGTTCTTCACACCGTCGTTAAAATCACAATCAAATTACTGGCCTCAGCTCGTGAGCTGGGTTGGCGCACCGTACTATACAATCATTCTTCTAAGTAGGTAGCCAGCCTCCTCCGGGTCACCTCATGATTTCCAAAGTTAAAGGACGAAATTCGTATAAAAGAAACGCAAAGTGTATAAAAGGAATACAAAATGTATCAAAGAAGTACAAAATATATCAAAGGAATACAAAATGTATCAAAGGAATACAAAATATATCAAAGGAATACAAAATGTATCGAAGGATAACAAAGTGCATCAAAAGAACACAAATTTTATCAAAGGAACTCAAGGTATATCAAAGGAGAACAGCGTGTATCAAAAGAACACAAAGCACATCGAAGAAATACAAAATGTATCAAAGGAATACAAAATGTATCAAAGGAGTACAAAATATACCAAAGGAATACAAAATGTATCAAAGGAATACAAAATGTATCAAAGGAGTACAAAATGTATCAAAGGAATACAAAATGTATCAAAGGAGTACAAAATGTATCAAAGGAATACAAAATGTATCAAAGGAATACAATTTCCGCAGATGAAGAGAACGACAAAGTAGGCGCAGACGACGACTCCAAACGATCGAATTCCACCGTAGGCTGCGATTCCATCGTACATCACCGAATTCCAGTCTTCGCCAGTCAGTATCTACTCAGTTTACAATCGTAATAAGATTTAATGGACACTGTTAACAGCCGTAATCTGAATAAATCTGAATAAATAATCCATTTACTGCACAGTTTACGACCATAATCAAAATTAATCAACACCGTTTACAATCGTAATCAGGATTAATAAACATCGTTTACTATCAAACTCTGAATAATCTACGCAGTTTACAACCGTAATCAAAATTATTTTACATTGGTTACAGTCGAAATCGACATTATTCTGCACCGGCAACAATCGCAATAGTAACTAATCTACCTCAATTACAGCCGTAAACAGAGTAAATCTACATCGTTTACAATTGTAAGCGGAATCAATCTACACAGCTTACAACCGTTATTATTATTAACTTACACCGCTTACGAGCCTAATCCACTTTATTCTGCACCGTAATTGTAATTAATTTACATCGCTTATAATTGTCATTGTAAACGCAACCATTGTTCTTTGTATTCTTCCCTCTCCTTCTCACCGTTCCCATTCTTCTTCTTATTATTACTATTGTAATCATTATCGTTATCATTATAGTTATAGTTATCGCCATAATCATAGTTAGAGCTACAGTAATCGTTATCGTAATAGTCATCGTTATAATTATCGCTATCGTTATCGTTATCATTGTCTTCATTAATATTATTGATATAAATCATTAGTTCTATTAAATTGTGATCGACATTGTGATCGATTAGTGAATGTTCCAACCTGGAAGACAGTCAGCAGTGATTGGAAGAATGAATCGAAGTTGCTCCTTGGTTTCTCTACCATTGGATTGAAGTTGAACCTGCCTCCGAAGAGTTGCATCCCTAGGAGAGCGAAGATAACAATGAAGAGGAAGAGCAGCAACAGGAGACTGACGATAGAACGCATGCTGTTCAGAAGAGATGCCACGAGGTTGCGCAGCGATGACCAGTACCTGCAACAGTGCCAGTCCAAAGTCTAGGTGAAAGAGAAGGGCGACGCTAATGATTAACAGCGTCGTTCGTTATATAAACTGCTACTACTACTGCTTGCACTCTGGCACTGCCAGTCCAGAGTCTGGATGAGGAGGAGGGTGACGCCGAACTTATGATATATATACGGCCTCTGTCGTCATAAGCTGCCATTAAACACTGGATCCAATGTCTGTGTTTTGTACGCATGTATTGGGGTTAATGCATGTAAATTTGTACTTACATATGTAATTATGCGCTTGTATGTAGCTATGCATGCATATTCATGAGCTTGTCATGCATGTAATTAGATACTTTTTATATTCATGAATGCCTATTGCATGCCTATATATATCGGCGTTAATTATATTTAAACGTAATATAATGCATCATGTATGTACATTCTGAAGCATGCATGTTTCCATGAAGGTCTATGTGTACCGATGTATGTATGTCTGAATTCATGTCCGTATGCTTATGTTCAGATAGTATCTGGAGTTACGTCTGTTACCTAAATCGTGTAGTGGTACATTCCATTTGAAAACTTAATGTCTGGGCTGGAGTTTGGATCTCGCTTTTGAGTAATTGCCTTATTAGTTGTAATGGTGCTATATAAATTTTCATACATCTATAAGCATCTATATGTATAGGTGAATGCATTATAGGTATTTGATGTGGTTGGGCTGCCTTCATTCTAGCGTATACCTGGTGGCCTTGAAGACCCGCAGGAGCCGGGCACAGCGTAGGACGCTGACCCCTAGCTGGGTCATTGCCCCGAGGTAGATAAGAAGAGCCTCTGTAACGCTACAGATGACGACGAAGCAATCGTAACGGTTGAAGAGAGAGACGTAGTAACCCTCTAAGCCAACGCTGTACATCTTCATCAACATCTCGAAGGCAAATAGTTGAATGAAGACGAGATTAGCCATATCTACAAGAGTCACGTGTCATCACGTCATCATCATCCAGTGAGATGTCGTTCGCTCCTTCATTAAGCACGGATGTTTGTATGTATGTGTGTATACATGTATATGTATCTGTGCATTATGCATATATGCATATCGGTATATACTATGTATGTATGCATGTATATAAATGCATTTATACGTATAAGATGTCGCTTTGCTGCATAATAATATGTTGTCACGTTGTCAAAGTGGTTGTGGCAATTGGTTGCCCAAGAAGGGGCTCATCGCCCGGAGAGATCCCGCTGGCCCTCGATTACGATCTACCACCAGAGCAATAAGAAACCCCGATAGTTTCATTAATAATGTTTATTCTTCAAACACCAGCCTAGTAGAAAAGAGAGTTCTCCGTGTAAAGTCAGGAGGGAAGCGAAGCTACGATTATTCTCTTTGCTCCTTCTTATGATAGCGCCATCTATCTGTCGTCGGTGGACCCTCCCCACACCTCTTGTCTGTCTCTCTTCTCCTCTTCCCGTGTCTCACTTGTCAAGGGTCAGAGGTCAGCATCTCGGACGTCTGACCAGTCGAGTCAGTCTCAGACTAACTGGCGCCCTTGTGGTCTGCCATGCGTGCCTCTATCCCTTGTCTGGGGCCCTAAAGGTCAGCCCCACGTTAGTCTCTCTATGTCTGTTTTTCTGTCTCTCTCTCTCTCTGTCTGTCTGTCTGTCTCTGTCTGTCTGTCTGACTGTCTCTCTCTCTCTCTCTCATTTTTGTCTCTCTCTCATTTTATGTCGGTCTGTCTGTCTCTTTATCTCTCTCTTTCATCTATCCCCTAGATATAAATGTACGTACCTTACCGTGGAAGCATGTATTCTTAAGCCATACCGAATTCTTAATTCAGACTTTCCGTATTCTTAATTCAGACTTTCCGTATTCTTAATTCAGACTTTCCGTATTCTTAATTCAGACTTTCCGTATTCTTAATTCAAACTTTCCGTAGGCCTATTCTTAATTCAGACTTTCCGTACTCTTAATTCAGACTTTCCGCATTCATAATTCAGACATTCCATAGGTCTACTCTTGATTAAGACTTTCCGTATTCTTAATTCAGACTTTCCGTATTCTTAATTCAGACATTCCATAGGCCTATTCTTAATTCAGACTTTCCGAACTCTTAATTCAGACTTTCCGTACTTTCTTTTCCCGCATGACTTCTCGCACTGGTTAAGTTGTACCGAGAGAGGCGTCGTAGAAATAGGCAAATAGAATATAACGTATCTATATATTATGCGTGTATTTGTCAGTAATCATGCATGCATACATGTACGTATGTATGTATGTATATATGTATGTATGTATCCATGTATGTATGTATGTATGTATGTATGTATGTATGTATGTATGTATGGACGTACGTACGTACGTGCGTATGTATGTGTGTATGCATATAGGTATGCATGCAACATCTTATTTGTATATTTAAGTGGGTAAGAGAAGTTTGAGAGTGAGAAGATAAGTGAAAGAAGAGAGGTGTGAATCTGTCCTCACTCCCATGGCTTCTCTCTTCCACCAATCCTTCTCACCTGGAAGCTGTGATAGTTTTCCCCTTGACATTTCCTCCTTCATCCACATCATTCCACCTGTCTACAATTTTTCATGCATTGGAGAATATCTTGCCTAACTATATTTTCAGATTCGTAAATAATAAATATCAGTGGCGTAAATGTTTCTAGCTTGATGCTAATACAACCTCTCGCTCTACGTTGTCACCTTTTGTTCATCACGTTACAAATCTGTCATTAATTGTAATCAGTGTTGTTTGATTCCACTCTTTTTGCAACTACTCAACGGACACAACTTCCATTTTCATCCTCTTTTCATATCGCAGAACCTTCTCTTTCTTCACATAATTTTGACAGATCTTCTCAGAACATTCTACGTCTTAATTCTGATATGGATTCTACGCGTTGATAAAGCATTTTAGAACCGATTTGGCAGTTACATGTAGGGCTATTTTCTGATCTGGCTCATTCGCTTTATTGAAACAAAAAGAACCACGTTAGAATGAGTGTTATTGCAGTTCGTGGGGGTCTCAACGCGCTGACCCTAAAAGAACAGCATGCTTCTTAAGGTGCAATCGCCCTTTTTGCATTGTATACTTTTGCATTAAACTGTATCTAAGCATTTGTAAAGCGCCTCAAATACCACGAACCGTTCATAAGAGTTGAGTAATTTACACGATTCGGTGTGAGTTAGACCATCAGAGGTAACAAGCCAAGCTTCGACGACAGGTCATTCCAGATGGAGGGACCTGCATCCGAGAAAGCTCGCGTTGCCTGGTAGCCAGTGGAACGAGGAATTCACCCGTTGTCGCGGATTTACTTTGAACACTGGGCGACAAAGACCCCACAGGTTTGACGGAGATTACAATAACATTTCCAATTACTGACTAAATTAATATACACACTGAAAAACAAGACGCAAAATCGGACAAACCCTGGAATCGATCGAGCCAGAGGGGTTGGTTGTTGTGTTCCGATGTAAGGACGCATGTATTGAGAAAGACGAGCAGAATGACGCACCAGTAGAACGGCTGAGACTTCACGATCCTCCGACAGATCTTCCTTGACCGGCGATTTAGCTTGTATAGCTGCTGGCTAACAAGATTAGGACTATCATCTTATTTATCAATGCTGTCGTCATTATCATCATCATAATTGTTGTGGGTAGTCATCATTGCAATTGTCATCATAATCATTATTAGCATCATCAAAAAACAGCGGAGAAATCATCATTATCTTTAGCATCATCATTGTCATCGTCATCATTGTCCTTGCCATGGTGCCTGTGATCATAGTGATCTTACTTTTAAGACGCAGTGGGAGTCGTCATAGCAACTGAACTGAGGATACTGAAGAAAAAAGTTCAATCGAAAGGAAGAAAAAAAGATGACATTCTCGAGGGATTCCTTGTGAACAGAATTCATTTGGCTATATATATATATACATATATATATATTGCAGTTGCCTTTATTTAGAAAAGCCTCCCATTAGACCTGCACTCTTACCCTCAGGCATTGCCTAACTCTTTCTATAAACTTCTCAAAACTTCCCTCTTTGGTCTGGGTCGGGAGCGACTCCAAAAAATTATAATGAAAGTGCTCTACATAAATTACACTCATATAATTTTATATACAGAAATACATAGACACATCTATTCATAATTATGTGCGTATACTATAACCGTTTCTCAATAGTCACCTTAAGGGGTGCTACATAAATTTATGAAGTACATAAATATAAAAGTTTTATAAGTGGATGTACTAACCGTTTCTTTTCCCAGAACGATGGTTGCCTCCTCATCTCCTGGTCCCCAGTTTCCCCTTCGTCACATTCGACCTCTTCCTCAACGAGGTCAATCTCAACCCCTAAACATTAACCACGTCGACCTACAAACCTTCTAATAAATGGCCTAACTACATCCCAACTAACAAAGTAACTCTATTCCAAGTAATTCTAGTCAAAGTAATTCTAGTCAAAGTAATTCTAGTCAAAGTAACTCTAGTCAAAGTAATTCTAGTCAAAGTAACTCTAGTCAAAGTAATTCTAGTCAAAGTAACTCTAGTCAAAGTAATTCTAGTCAAAGTAACTCTAGTCAAAGTAATTCTAGTCAAAGTAATTCTAGTCAAAGTAACTCTAGTCAACGTAACTCTAGTCCAGGTAACTCTAATCATGATTGTACCGCCTGTATCTGTTTATTCAAACAACCTATATATTCTACAAAGTTTGCTGTTTTCACATTTAGTGAAAATCCCAAGCACACTCTACCGAACAACATTCTACCAAGATTCTAACACATACCAGCATTATTCCACTTTTATTATCATATATTATAATGCATTATTATTACGACTGTTAACGATTAATTTGACTTTTAAGTTAACTTTTGAAAAATTAACGATTAATCAATAGTTAATTTTGATTAAATCACAAAAATGTGTATAATTACATTTGTCAAGCAAATTAATGACATTTCAATTAAATTCTCAGTTACAGAATTTAGTTACATAAAAAAATAACACCAGAGGTTTTCTCGCTCATACTGAAATGTTAGATGCATGGTATCCAAACGATTTGTCGCAATGAATGCAATAAACGTTATCAGCATTTTCGATATTTTCGTTAGCCAATTATTTATATCCAATATGTTCATGTAATCGACCTGATATGTTTATATTTAATATCTCGATTACTATCCGCCGCCATATTGCAATGTATACGGCTTATGTTGTTTCTTTCAGACTTCCGGTACATGTTAGTGATGGGCGGAATAATCGAAACGATTAAACGTTAACAAAATTTATTCGTTGCACTAAACAAACGATTAATCGATTAATTAATGGTTAATTTCCGCAGCCCTTAATTATTATGCATGTCTGTGTGTGCGCGCGTGTGTGTATGTGACAGGCGTCAGTGTGAGTTTATACAGGAGACGAATGTCATTTCGCTGGATGAAGACACGGATGGATGCAGAGAAAGAAAGAGACAGAGACAGAAAGAAAGACAAGCAGATAGACACCTAGACAAACATACAGAGGCAGATTTCACGCCATGAACAGGATATAGGGATAGAGGAAGAAAGAGAGACATAAGGATATGCAGACAGACAGTTAGACAGCTAGACAGACAGCCAGAGAGCAACGTTTCTTAGATGCACAATTTTATGTCGCCGTTTAGGAGAAACGAAGACAGACAGGCACACAGACGGGCAGGCCGACAGACAGGCAGACAGACAGACGGACAGGCAGACAGACAGACGGACGGATGGACGGACACTGAGATATCTGTCCATTAGACTGGTAAAGCAAATAATGGTCTCAGTGTATCAGTGGATATGCGTGTAGCTGGCCAAGATGTCAACGGACGGTCGCCGACTGACTACATTAGTCACAGGAGCCGAATTAAGGCTTTTAGGCTTAGAAATCTACTGAGGCACACAGAGAAAGAGACAGAAATACAGACAGACAGACAGACATGGACAGACACATACAGAGAAACACATAGAGAGCCAGACAGAGACAGTCAGAAAAAGACAGAGACAAATACAGAGAAACACATAGAGAGCCAGACAGAGACAGTCAGAAAAAGACAGAGACAAAGAGAGAGACACATAGACTTTTGTAGCTAAAAGCCATCGGCATCGTTCTTCAAGATAGCGAGAGAGAGAAACAGGTACTTATATGCAGGAAAACAGAGAGAAACGGAGAAACACAGAAAGACGGAGAGACTGCGAGAGCCAATTTCAGACAGACGTAGACAGACAGAGATATACAGAGACAAAAAGAGACAGACATATAGACTTTTCCTGCTAAGAGCCATCGGCATCGTTCTCCAAGATTGAGAGAGGCAGATACTGAGAGAGAGACAGAGAGAGAGAGACAGAGAAAGAGAGACAGAGACAGCAAGAGACAGAGAGAGAGACAGATATACGGAAACAGATACAGAAACCGAGTGAGAGACGGAGACATACAGATAGAGGCAGAGAAAGAAAGAGAGACGCACGAAGAAATAACCAGAGTGAGAGAGAGACCGAGAGAGAGACACACATATAGACAGACAGACAGAGAGACAGAAAGATAGAGAAAGAGATAGATAGCAGGAGAGATAGGGAGACGGAGAGAGAGACTTATCTTGTTAGCAACACTGACATCGTCGTCCAAGCAATCCTATCATCAATTAACCGACGCCCGGTCAACTAGAAGAGACCGACACAGCAAACGTACGCACACATACAAACACACGTCCACACACAGGTACACACATAGACACTTACAGATATACACACATACACATCGAATCAAGGCAACGGAGACTCATGTGCGTCGTATGTGCCTCAGATGTAAAGATACAGACGTACTCACATGATATATGTAGGACCTACTCAATCACGTTCTTACACACACAGGAAGACAATGGCATAGGAATATACATACACACACAAACACACACACATACATACATACATACATACATACATACGTACATACGTACATACGTACATACGTACATACGTACATACGTACATACATACATACATACATACATACATAAATACATACATACATACATACATACATACGTACATACATACATACATAAATACATACATACATACATACATACATAAATACATACATACATACATACATACATACATACATACATACATAAATACATACATACATACATACATACGTACATACATACATACATACATACATACATACATACATACATAAATACATACATACATACATACATACATACATACATAAATACATACATACATACATACATACATACGTACATACATACATACATACATACATACATACATACATACATAAATACATACATACATACATACATACATACATACATACATACGTACGTACGTACGTACATACGTACATACATACACACGTACATACATACATACATACATACATACATACATACATACGTACATACGTACATACGTACATACATACATACACACAAACACACACACACATACATACATACATACATACATACATACATACATACATACATACATACATACGTACATACGTACATACGTACATACGTACATACGTACGTACGTACGTACATACGTACATACATACACACGTACATACATACATACATACATACATACATACATACATACATACATACGTACATACGTACATACGTACATACATACATACACACAAACACACACACACATACATAGATACACACATACATACATACATACATACATACATACGTACATACGTACATACGTACATACGTACGTACGTACGTACGTACGTACATACGTACATACATACACACGTACATACATACATACATACATACATACATACATACATACATACATACGTACATACGTACATACGTACATACATACATACACACAAACACACACACACATACATACATACATACATACATACATACATACATACATACATACATACATACATACATACATACATACATACATACATACATACATACATACATACATACATACATACATACATACATACATACATACATACATACTTACAAACATATCATCAGCCAGTCCTACAGGACATCCATCACTCAGTCACCAACCAATAAAACCAAAAACTAGCCAAACGTACTTCATTTGACCAGCCAACGGCCGCGAATCACGTGACCAAACAAACATCAGTCCACTCAAACTAGTCAGCCAACCGGTCACCGATTGCTTATCCATTCAGCCAACCAGTCAACTAGCCAATGAAAAACCAGCCAAACAGTGAGCCCCGAGTGCTAAGGGATTGATCGACAATGCTTCTAGGATGGGTGCTTTATACATATCGACATGCGATGGAGGAATTGATCGAGGAAAGAAAGAGATTGGAAGGAAATAGGTTGGAATTGGATAGGGTGGAAAGAGAGAGAGGATGGAAGGGAGGAGGGTGCATGAGAAAAGGATGGAGGTAGATAGGGTGTAAGAGGGTGGATATGGAAAGGAAGGAATGGAATGGGGTAGATGGGAAGATTATTGAAGGGATGAGGAAAAAAGGGAGTGGGGTGGAGGGAATGAGGATGGAGGATGGATGGATGGATGGATGGATGGATGGATGGATGGATGGATGGATGGATGGATGGATGGATGGATGGATGGATGGATGGATGGATGGATGGATGGATGGATGGATGGATGGATGGATGGATGGATGGATGGATGGATGGATGGATGGATGGATGGATGGATGGATGGATGGATGGATGGATGGATGGATGGATGGATGGATGGATGGATGGATGGATGGATGGATGGATGGATGGATGGATGGATGGATGGATGGATGGATGGATGGATGGATGGATGGATGGATGGATGGATGGATGGATGGATGGATGGATGGATGGATGGATGGATGGATGGATGGATGGATGGATGGATGGATGGAT
>OY365806.1:70898017-70920517 GCA_959347315.1 Bimastos eiseni | reverse complement strand
TCATTCGGTCGAATAGTTATTTGGTCCATAATTCGGTCGGTTACTGATTTGGTCAGTCAATCGGTCGGTCATTGATTCGGTCTGTCATTCGGTCGGTTAGAGATTTGGTCCATCCTTTTGTTGGCGAGCTATTCGTTCGGTCGTTCGGTCGGTTAGCAATTCGGTCTATAATTCGGTCGGTTATTGATTCGGTCTTTCATTCGGTCTGTCGTTCGGTTGGTCATTGATTCGGTCCGAAATTCGGTCGTTCGGTGGGAGTAAGCGACGTATAGCAACGGATGCAATGGTCTGCAGCCGCATTACGTAGTGTTTACATTTAGGACACGTTCGTCTGTGTTGGCGGTGGATAGACCCGTTAACCCTCTCTCCTCCCTCGAGGGACCACAATGCCTCTACCCCAACGAATACCCACACGTCGACTGCGACGCTGCTTTCCACGAAAACAAATCCCATTTTCTACGATCACCAGATTCGCACGAGACACAAGAATTAGATTCAAGCAAAGCGGAAAGACCGAGCCAGTCAATAAACCAGTCAGCCAATCAGACAGCCAGTCAGTAAATAAGTAGGCCAGTCAGAAAGCCGGTCAGAGGGTCAACGTAGATGCAATCGTGGCTGAGCGGAATAATATGAATGAATAGCATATCGCACCCATCCAAGTAAGAGATAGCGCAGGGCATATCGTACCAGGTCTTGTAAGAATAATCGTAACGAATTCGATACTCACGACAGATGGGTGAAGTTGCTTCTTTAGGTTTCCGTTCGTCTGCTTCCGCATCAATGTCCTCTATTGACGAATAACATATTTATATAGCGCCTTCAACCGTGCATTCACATTATTCAACCGTGCATAAACAGGGAAATGGGTCAAGTTAACAGTACGCATCTCCGAAGAAATTCCTATGGGTTCTATCTTATGCTGCCAATAATATTAATCCATAATATATATATATAATATTTTATGTACATTATATATATTATGTATATTATAATAAATTACAAGCGTTCAGAATTATAGCATAAAGTTAAACGTAAAAATGTAAGTAGTTAGGTAAGTAAACTTACGCCTACGTTTTATTATGAATTCATCGGTCATATGCGATGTACAGTCGCTAGATTCACACATGTTGAAGCTTTTCATTCGAATCAACAATCGGCTGTTACTCATTACTCGTGAGTAGGTTTTAGCTGATAATTTTGTATTGTGCAGAAGTATTGTTATAATAACTATGATAAAATTGTTGTTTGGATCACATCACAGCATACAATGAAATTCCGCTTTCGTCTCCTCAAGTGCTGGGATCGAAAGGGTCAACAGACCCACTACAGCCTCAATGGGGATTACCATCTCACACGGACAGTTACGGCAAGACAGTGCAGCACAAGAAAGCATACGACTTTGTGATTATTTTAATAACCATTATTACAACCATAAATATTGTAGGCACCAATAATGATATTTAAGATGATGCAGAGATCATCTATTGTGAGTCTGCTCTGAACTGACGCTTCAAAAATGATCAATTATTACATTTAGAATTTCATCACTGCGACCATTGCATGTAACGTAATCGAATATTAAGCGATCTTCACAATATCTACTCAGAGGCGATCTTCGCCCTGTCATTACAAAAGAACATTTTCACTTCAGTTAGCAAACCGTGTGCGTGCAGATCGCTCCTACGAATCGTTAATAAAACCATTCTCACGAACCCTTACGCTTATCGGATTGCAAGAGAGGGTACCTCTGGACCCAACCAGCGTATAGGGCTTCTTCCTCTACCCATCGATATGACCCTTATCTTCCCTCGAACCTCCACCTCTCCTAGGGACCAATTGCCCCGTACGACACGCGCCGTTTGACCGGCAATATCTACCTCATTCACTCTAAAACTGTTGTGTTTAGCGGCAGAGAACACGCTACAGCGACGGCAGCCACGTGATTAACGGTCAACGGACCATCACGTGAAGATGATCTCATCGCATGGTTCCTGGTTGTTCCATGTGTTTATCGTTGCTGCCAGTTGCGGAGTCCACTCTGGACTGATGGATGGATGGATGGATGAATGGATTGGAGCCATGGCTTATCTGATGAGGTGGAGGAGAAGGAGGATTCAGCGATGGGGCAATTGTTCGGATTCAGCGATGGGGCAATTGCTGTGTTTGGCCTCTTAGAGTGACTGAAGGGAGGGACGGGTCGATGCTGAGGGGGATAGCTTCATCAGGAGACTCACTGCTGAGTTGGAATGATGGGGTTGGCTGGTAGATAGGCAGGTCAGTGGACAGGTAGGTAAAGAGGCAAACAGATAATGACACTGATAACAACATTTTTTATCATTATTATCAGTATTATTACCTGTCCACACTCTACATTATCATGGACATATATCATTTAATGATGTCCATGATAATAATGACAATAATAAATTTTTATTACACTAGTATTAATAACATTAATAATGATAATCATGATAGCAATCATATTAACGATAATAGTAATAATAATGATAATAATAATGATGATGATGATGATGATAATAATAATAATAATAATAATAATAATAATAATAATAATAATAACATTAATAATGATAATCATGATAGCAATCATATTAACGATAATAGTAATAATAATGATAATAATAATGATGATGATGATGATGATGATGATGATGATAATAATAATAATAATAATAATAATAATAATAATAATAATAATGATAATCATGATAGCAATCATATTAACGATAATAGTAATAATAATGATAATAATAATGATGATGATGATGATGATAATAATAATAATAATAATAATAACATTAATAATGATAATCATGATAGCAATCATATTAACGATAATAGTAATAATAATGATAATAATAATGATGATGATGATGATGATGATGATGATGATGATGATAATAATAATAATAATAATAATAATAATAATAATAATAATAATAATGATAATCATGATAGCAATCATATTAACGATAATAGTAATAATAATGATAATAATAATGATGATGATGATGATGATAATAATAATAATAATAATAATAATAATAATAATAATAATAATAATAATAATAATGATAATCATGATAGCAATCATATTAACGATAATAGTAATAATAATGATAATAATAATGATGATGATGATGATAATAATAATAATAATAATAATAATAATAATAATAATAATAATAATAATAATAATAATAATAATAATGATAATGATAATAATAATAATAATAATATAATAATAATAATAATAATAATAGTAAAAATAATAATAATAGCAATATTAATACTAATAATAATAATAAATTACAATCATAACAATGATAAGGTTCGTATAACGTCGTAGTTCACCCTAGGTCGAAAAAAGGGGCGCTGTATAATATATATATATATGTATATATATGTATATATATGTATATATATATATATATGTATAGGTACATGAGTACGAAGACTTAATAACAATCATAATTTTTATGAGCTGAGATTCCGTGGAATGAGACATTCTATTGGGAATTTGGGATATCTCAAGAGATGGGAAGAAGGCAGTTCCATGCGGTGGATCCCGCTGCAGCCAGAGGTACTGAGGCAGGCAGTAAAGTAGGTACAAGCTATGAAGGGCTAAGAAAGTGAGCTGTACACTGAGCTATATATATTGCCTACTGATGTTTCCTACAGAGCTCTCTGTCTCTGTCTCTTTTTGTCTCTCTCTTTATATATATGTATATATATATGTGTGATTGTGTATTTGCTCATAGTATTACATTTCATATATATTATTACATAATACTACCAAAAGCAAACAAAGGTAGACATCCACACATATGATATACACGCACATACAAACACGCACGCATAGAAGCAGACATACACAGAGACAGATCGATCGTCGTCGTTGGTAATCGATCACAGTGACCTTTCATCAATTTCGACAGAACCGATTTCCACGAATTCTACTTCAGCGGAAGAACACGTGACACACGTTCCATCATATTCGACGAACGAAACCATTTCCGGCATTTTCTTCGCCACTTCCTGTCTCGCTCATCTCGCTGGCGCCGCCATTTTGAACGATGGCAAATTGCTAAGCATATGTAACGTAAGAGGTGAATCTTCGACATATATTGGCGCCACACAATTAGTTTATTCGCAGCGGTTACGTCATATTAAGTCCGCAGTAGTAAGATTGCTTGATACCGCTGGCATCAGAATTCGGGGAGATGCTCAACGTAATGGGCGCCTTGCATGGCTGTTGACGTTATCGTTATCGCTATCGCTATCACTATCACTACCATTATCACTATCACTATCATTATTATTATTATTGTTATTATTAGTAGTAGTAGCAGTAATAGTAGTAGTAGTATTATGTCCAGCTGAGGTGAGAGCTACAGTCGTATCCAGTGTTGTTGGAGGTGGCAATGGTTATATGTTTTGTCAGTTTGGGTGATACAATATTCTATCTGTATAATTACCTAAATTACGATTTTACATCTGTTTATCTGTCTGTCTGATTCATGGCGCGTGATTGGACAGCGTGCAAATGTTGCTGCTGACCTACATATGCTATCGACGGACAGCGTTCATGAGTTACTTAGTTATACATTGTGTAATGTAAGTATAATTCCATAAACTATCATTAAAATTTGAAACGTAATAGGTAAATGTGTATTTTAGTGTATTTAAAACCCGTTTCGTCCAAACTTAATCTTCTGCGGTCGAAAGTTCTTCGCCTAATATGTGTATAAACGACACTAACACTAGCCCTGTCTGAGCAATACATCGTGTAATGTAAGGTTACATTAAGTACGACCTGTGATTCTTCACGGGTTAACAGTCAGTTTAAATGAATATCGACTATGCCACACCACGTACATACTCACACACATTGTCATTGTGACAAGACGACGTATTGGAATCGCCTTCCTTGAAACTAGAGCCCCGCCAATCACATACCATTCTACATTCCTCTGTAGGCCCTTACGATTCGACTGACCTGCTTGTGTTATCCATTCGAGATATCCCTTCAGATCTTCATCTAGTTGCTGCTTTTCCCTGAGCTTCTTGAAATCCCCTCTCGCTTTCGCCTTCTCCCTCTCCTTCGAAAACTCTCTGAAAGAAGATTAAAATTAAAATGTCGCTGTATTTCTTGATAGCAGCAACATCAAAAAATTTACCAGATAACAATTCAAAAGACATTTAAACCAGCGATCGTAACATTTGAACAGCAAACATGAGGACTAAATGCATTTTAGCAGCAAAACCCACAATAAAAATGTCCCTGTCAATACGAACCAAAGAAGTGTTCTCTGGAAATAACAATACTAATCCGAGGATGACAAAATTCCTAGAAATCAGAATGAGGTCTTAATGTGACCACAGTAAACATACGAATGCCCTTCTCATATATTTATTATGAAGCAATCAGAAATCGGCTTTTGTATACGTTCACTCTGTTGGACTATCCGATATCGTCTAATGGCAGTTTTCACAAATTTACTTAAATTCGTATGTTGAAAAGAATCATTCTCAAAAAATTCAATACGAAGAATTTTCTTGTGAACAGTTCTACGCGTACATTATTGATGACGATGATTTGCTGAAGAGAGTTGGCTGCTTATAATATGCGTAGTCAAGATGATACAATTTATTGCTCGGAGAAATAAATACTTCGCAGCATTCTGATAAAAACCTCAAATATTGATCTCGTTATGCCTTCCAATCTTTTCTTGGATGCCTAGGAGACCCTGTGAGTCAGAATTGACGCATCATCCGTTGTGTTCTTCTTTGTTCTTCTTTTCGACTGTCTGTGTCATCCTTAAGTTATCCATTTATGTATCTGGCGACTTTTAACGGCAAAGGAGCTGAGGGATATTATTAGAAAGACATAGACAGAGGCAGAGAGAGAAATAGCAAAAGATAAAGGGAGACAGAGAGAGAGCGAGAGAGAGAAAGAGACAGAGAGAGATACAAAGAAAGACAGAGAGAGAAAGAGAGACAGACAGACAGAGACAGAAAGACAGCAGATTAAGGCGACTGTTAAAAAGGGTAACATGGAAATACTCTGGAAATGGCCGTCCAGAGCGAATGGTGGTAAGCGAGTAGATAATTTCGCTCAACACAAGACGACTGCAAACGCTCAAAGCACCTACTAGGACACCGTTCAAAGTCGCAGAAACGGAGCTTACCCGCTTAGCACGCCAAGAACGAGATTGAGAACGAAGAACGACCCAATGATAATGAGACTGACAAAATAGAGCCACGGCCAGCTGTTACCCATCGAATCATTGACCTGAAAAACACAGAAGCAGGAAACCAGATCAACCTGTCATATGACACTAATACAAACAATGTCTTATAAAGGAGAGAGAAACTATTGATTGTCTTAATGACTGCTTATTCATTTATAATTTATCGCAAAAAAGACCGATCATAAGCAAAGTTTAGGGTGATTTATACAAATGAGCGACTTAATACACGAAAGAGATATCAACTCTTAAAAACATACGTCGTTATAATTCCAATTACTTTATCACATGATGTATGAAATGTTATTACCGGAATTACACATGCCAACATCTCACATAGACCTACGTACATGCATACGATAAACTGATCGGAATCAAGTATATTTTGTAGCTGTCGATTTGCCTATGTATATATATTTATATATATATCATATCTTTTATGATAAATTATAACATATCTCATGCACAGGTGGCAAAATTAAAATTTTAATTACTATGTCTACGACAACATAAATTCCAGACGCCATAAAATTTAATTAGCACCGACTCCAAAACATTGACCACAAATGAGCACTCATTGCATTGACAACACTGAGACTGCGTCATAAATGAACAACCACGACAAATCATATTTATTATCATTTTCGTCACAAATGAACATTTCAGCCAGAAAATGAGTAGTTGCGTCACGACCTTATTAATTACGTCATGAATCAGCAGTTATGTCGTAATCATTTTTATCACGTCATAAATCAGCAGTTACGCTATAGCCATTGTAATTACGTCATGCTTCAGTGGTTACGTCACAGATGAAGACTTACGTCATAACTGAATAAGTCCGTGATGACTGAGTACTTACATCGTACATGATATTCGTCCATCCTTCTAGCGTTACGCATTGAAAGACGGTCAACATGGCAAGGCCGATGTTGTCGAAGTTCGTAATGCCGAAGTTCGGTCCCATCCAATAGAAGTCGCACACCCACCCCCTCTCCAATGAACACTGGTACCCTTTCCCACAAGGGTGAGGATGGTCCATGGCCAGCTCGTCTAAAGAAAAAAAAACCCAGCGACGATGGGTACGAATAAGTAATCTCAATTGCCCTCGGTCATTTTGCCAAGTCCATTGTTCCCGTAAGTGTTCGTTCAAGTGATGTAACAATGTATGTCCTCATATAATTATTTTATTTTATTCAGCGCAGTCTTCGTCTGCCTTTGTTTAATTTTTTGCTTTTTTTCATGAAATGAAACTCACGAAGGATTGATTCTATTTGGTATTTGACTGAGTTAAACTAGACTGGAAGAAAGAGAAACAAGTTCACTGAGCTAAGCACATGAGATAGACAGTTTTGAATCCACAGCGACTTCGTTTTCCTAGCCTCGGCTTATGAGGATGGATGGCCAGTCCCTTCTCTCGCTGTCCGGTCTCCAGCAGATATGTTTGCGGTCAGTGTGTCCGTTATTATTGAACTGGATTTGGAGAAGAGAGAAGGGAAGAAGAAGAAGAAATCTCTGGTGTGAATATCAAATCATGCATTTAGGCTACGACGCATTACTTCACATCGCATCAAAATACATTGCCAACGTAGCATTATGTAAAATTGCGGTACATAACGTTGCATTAAATCTCATTTAATTTGCACTGGATTCCATATAGTGACATCACATCGCTTTAAACCACAGTTAACATTAGCGTAACCGTTGGTAATTGTAGGTGAAAGAGACTCACGCGTCGCATTAATATAACAGGTTTTGTGAAGACTTCCTGAGAACAATTCGAGTCCAATGATTGCGTAAATGATGATGACGAAGATGACGAGTAATGCGATATGAAATAAAGGCAACATGGCTTTGACGATCGCATTTAGAACCACCTGAAGACCTGAAAAAGCAAATTAGCAAAAAAGCAAATGCCAATTATACACTTAGCAAGAATTCAACATTAACACAACACTAATATTGCATGAATTTAACATCAACTTCAAAACATAATTAATGCCATTTCAATATAGCCTTCGTATGACGCCGATGTTGATTAGATATAACATCAATATAACATAAATATATTATTAACATAGGCCTAACATTTGTATGACGCAATATTTCATTAATTTAACATAAATAAATGACATTAATATATAATCAAAAAGCTGACTGAATGCGTGAATAAAATAATTAATCAATTCCTTGCTTGAATGCATAAGCGCAAGTATGAGTGATGGTTTTACTGTGTAAATGAATGAATGAATGAATGCATACGTGAATGAACGAATGATTTAATGGATGAATGGATGAATGGATGAATGGATGAATGGATGGATGAATGAATGAATGAATGAATGAATGAATGAATGAATACGTGAATGAACGAATGATTGAATGGATGAATGAATGAATGAATACTTGAATGATTGCCTAAGTGTATGAATGGATGCCTAAAAGGTTGCCTGACTGGAAGACAGCCGGGAACTGAGAGTGCGCTCTATTAGCGTACAGCCGAGAGCGAACGCAACAGTGGACGAGGTCGTATTGAGGAGGCCACTTACTCGGAACGCCGGAGACGAGCTTGAGAGGTCTGAGAACTCTGAAGGCTCTGAGAGCTTTAACGTCAAACGCATTTAGTCTCACAGTGGAAAGCACGACGCTCACCGTTCTGCAAAAATAAGAAGACAAGACAGCTGCAGCCGCAGTGAGAGTCGACGACTCTGCGCCTACTACGACCGGACAACGGTGTACCGATGTTCTCCCGCGTTAAAAGCAGGTTAAGGGCGGGCTGGACGGACAGACGTACGGACGGGCGGCACAGCCTCCGGGAAAACAATACGGATGATATCGTTGCGGATCCTGCTGTGCCGCCGTGTTGCCAGATCGTAATCGTGTAAGTGCTCTCCTTGTGAGTAGGTTCTTGTGAGATGAATACTCTTGACGCACTGATACTGGCTCGACCTTTCCACCTTGGCCTGCTTCTCACATCGTGTGTATGTGCTCCCTTTCAATTGCCCCTCTCCTCTACTGCTCTCTCATTTGCCCCTTTGTCCGTCTTTCAATCCCACTGTGTGTGTACGTGTGTGTGTCTTTGCCTTTTAGTTTCCTCTCCCTGTCTGCTCGTTCTTATTTAGTATCTGTCTATGACGATGTAAGATTTTGAGACAAAGGTTGGAAGACATGAAGTGTTGACCTTCTGGCTTGTTAAAGGTCAAAAGTTGTCGGTGACTTACATGTAGGCTTAAGGAATGCATTGGACTAATGGTAGTTGGAAGTGACGCTACGCTTCAGAAAGAGAATAACCTCAGTTCGACCATTCGCTATTTTTATTCAGGCATTAATTCGGTCATTCATTCGTATGGAATTCATTCATGCATTTACACATTCAGTCGGACATTCTGGCATGTGCTTCACATTCAAATATTCATTCATTCATTCATTCGTTCATTCACTCATTCATTCATTCATACATTTATCCATTCATTCATTCAATCATTCTGGCATTCATAAGATGATTTGTGGCTTTTCTTTTTCAAATCGACATAACTATTACATCATTTTGTGTTTGTGGACTTCGATACTTGTCAAAATCGTCAAAGCATATCTCGCAGAGCACAGAAATGTAATTTTTTCATTGATAAAGAAATGAGTTCACTAAACTCGATGACTGTGGTCTACCAATCCATCATTCAATCAAGAAGTTAATACTTTTAACTGGACGCAATGGAGGAATGGCTCAACCATTGCAATTCATATCATCCATGCGCAGTCCTCACCTAAGTCACTCGGTACGAGTTGATAGCTCACGTTTAACAACACTGCGACAAAAAAGAATTATTAGCGTCACCCTCCTTCTCTCTCCATGCTTGGGACTGGCTCTATCACAGGTGAGGTAGTGGAGGAGTTGCCTCACGTGGGGCATAACACTAAAACATTCATTCAGTTTCTCAGTGGCTATTCCTCTCCCTCATCATCACATTTTCCCACCGACCGTGTACAGTTAGTCTACTCTTTATAGCTTGGTTGGATAGGGGTTCAGGTGGTCGGAAATCTTCAACAAATATCCGCCTTGACATCGATTAAAACCCTGACTTCTCTAACGACAATCGAACACGCTAGCAGCTGCGATTTTAGGTCAAACAACAACAATGAAATTGAGCCTTTAAAAACCGCTACTTCGGTGTAAATTAATCAATTTTAATATTCCTAATAAAAGATTGAATTCATCTTAACTCAGCTTGAAAATTAGAAACAAGCCACTGTAGTTGATGGACATTAGCATAAAAAAATGTTTAATTCTTTTGCGAGATACAGATTAAACATTTAGAAATAAATGGCCTAATGTTCTTAAGTTTGGGTAGTTCCCATGTTAACAAAACCAAGTGTTAATTTGACTGCCCTTTTATCAAGTAGGCGTCTCAAATTAAATGTGCTGTTAGGCCCATCCTTTTTGAGAGCTAAACTGGCTCCTCTATTTTGTTAATTTATTCTGAAATTTAATATCGCCCTTCTTTCAACATTATTGCTCAGAAGTGCACACGCCTCAACGGCGCAACTGCAGTTGCAATGCAGAGCAATTGTGCTCGAAGAATTTGCTCAAGGTCACTACACAGTGACTGGCGCCTGGGACGAGCCCGCTCACTCAGCGCACACTGAGCGTTACGGGCCGACCGCTCTAACCAATCGGATACCGTGTCACACAGATATAGTCAAATCTGAGGCTTAAATTGACTGCCCTATATTATATTGAGTTGATTTGAACCTGACCAGCGTCGCTTACCCTATGAGAACTATGACGAAATCTAAGATGTTCCATCCATTGTGAAGATAAGCACCAGAGTGAAGAACGAAACCGTCAGCTATTATCTTCATGACGGCTTCGACGGTAAAAACGACAAGAAACACATACTCTACGTGCTCCTGAAATCAATCAATCAATCACTAAGCCTGTCGGTCAATCAGTTAGTCATGCAGGCAGCTAAACAATCGCCAATCAATCAGTGAGTAAGTCAATCTGTCAACCAG
This sequence comes from Bimastos eiseni, assembly GCA_959347315.1. Lineage (NCBI taxonomy): Eukaryota > Metazoa > Annelida > Clitellata > Crassiclitellata > Lumbricidae > Bimastos > Bimastos eiseni. Next base: position 70,909,235 of record OY365806.1, on the reverse strand, counting down.
TTAATTAGGCAAACCAATCGACAATTCATGCAATCAATTAGTCATTCATTCAACAACTATTCTATCAATAAATCCACCAATCAGTCAGTCAATCAATCGGCTAAATATTCGGCCAATTTTCTGCACTCAACCATTCATCGAGTCAAGCAATAATTGGATAACCATATCATCCATTTTATCTATAGTAACTTCAATCATCTCTTCGATAATTCAATCAAAATAATAGTAATTGTCGTACATTATATATATATATCGTCCTAAAAACCATCGCAACAATAATCAGGAGAGCAGTCGAGTTAAGAGCATTGGAGTACTTAGGTTATTTGAATATTCGAATGCTGTTCGTTTCCTTTTGATCGAACGAGCGAATGATTCATTGTTTAATTACATCCACTTTGTGTCAAATAAACAGAGAGGTCAGCGTTAATCGATGTCGCACCTGTTAAATAACTCGGCAATGTCAGCAAAAATGGTAGTATTGGCTATATATATATATATATATAGCACATCGCGAATCCACGGCCATACCAATTCATTCATTCATTCTTTTATTCTTTCATTCGCCCATTCATCCATTTATTAGAAGCATTTATATAGCGCATGTCCTGGAGAACTACTTTGCCGAAATCAGTCTTACGGAGGTGTCGTTTAGACGAACAATTTTGGAGGATTTGGGACTCATGCGGATTACGGGGGAGAATAAGAGCTAGAAGAGGTGATTGGGGCAAATAGGGGAGACGAGGATATTGGGTGAAAGAGAAGGGATGGGTGCTGTGTGGAACGAGTAGATGGGGCAAAATATGGGGATAGATGCTAAGTGGGGAAAGGGAATTTGATGGAGAAGGGATGGATGTGGAATGGGATGAAGACGGAGGGTGATTGAGGGGTGGTAGGAAGGCGTGGTGGGTCGGGAATGTGTTTGTTGGGGTGGGGAGGGGCTGATGGGGTGAGTGGGGCGAGGGCTGATCGATCAATTCCATTGTCCTTCGGTGGTTTTTTACGTAGGGATGTCACCGTAGCAACAATTGTGAACACAAGTGGAAAAATGGTTCCGACAAAGAAATCCTCAAACGATAAATCAATCGCAGACGAAACGACGCAATGTCTGTCTGTCTGTCTGTCTGTGCCTCGTGTGGCTGCCAGAGTGTCCTGCCGTGCGTCTGTCCTTCTATTTGTCCTTCTGCCGTTGTTTTGTTACAAATCTTTGTCTCTCTGTCTCTGTCTCTCGCTGTCTCTGGCTTTGGCTCTGTCTCTGTCTATCTGTATCTCTGTTTCTCTCTGTCTCTCACTCTGTCTCTGGCTTTGACTCTGTCTATTTGTCTCTGTCTCTCTGTCTCTCTCTGTCTCTGGCTTTGACTCTGTCTATCTGTCTCTGTCTCTCTGTCTCTCTCTGTCTCTGGCTTTGGCTCTGTCTCTGTCTCTCTCTTTCTCTCTGAGGTCAGACGCACTGGTCAGGTATCGGTGGTCAGTTGGATGGGCATTTTCTCGGACATTTGCACAGCTGCAGCAGCGGAGACAGGTCCCGAGGAAGGAAGGACGGAAGGACGGAGGATGGAGGACGGAGGATGGAGGATGGAGGCATTGGGGAGGGGCATCTCTAGAAAGGAAAAGATCGAATTCGACGACGACGACGACATCTGATGACTGAGACGAATCAATAAGTAAGCCAGTCGCCGAGAAACGCGTTTAGGACGCATAGGGCGCTATATGAATGCCAAAAGACGTTCAGCAATATCGATGCTTTTCATTCGGGCATTTGTTTTGTTCATTTGCCCATTCATTCATTCAATCATTCATTCATTCGTTCGTTCAATAATTCATTCATTCATTCGTTCGTTGACTCATTCATTCAATCATTCATTCATTTGATTGTTTCTTGTGCTCGACAACTAATCTGTAATTATGTCAATCTTCAGACATCATTCCTTTAAGACCTGGAATCTGTCTATAGTTGATAAGCAATAGATCGTGGAGCTGCGAAGAAATCTCATCCCGTTCCATCCCGCAATAAGTTTACCAAGTTTCATGTCAATAAATCTTTATAAAAATCGTTAAAATGCGAGAAACAGCCTTAAGATTGGGTCAACTCAATATACGGCAAGCAGAAGCGTAAAATTTAAAAGAGAATTTAAAAAAATCATCATTGTGCTCATAGTTTGTACAATGCAGTCTGCAATGTAAGATTTGGTGGTATTCAGAATACGGGATAGAGACGATACGTTAATTGAAAATGATGATTGAATAGTCATTATTCATATTAGCATAAATTTTGATATTAATAATTCAATTTCATATTCAATTTGACGTAGCTTGGTCCAAAGACTCTGAACATCCATGCCATCTGTCAGCTGTCAATAGGAATCCGTTGGTTGGCTCCACACGTTGCGTTGGCCCACCACCGGCGACTCTTCCAACTTGCTGTGCACTGTTTTACTAACTGACGTAGCCTATTCTAATCGTGTGAAATGGTAATTTTCGCCATTTTACACTGCGATTTCAGAAGCTTGGCTGCTGTGACTTGCGTATAGCTGGCTGGAATACAGATAAATAGATCTATCTATCTATGTATGAAATTTATATAGCGCCCTCTCAAGATAACTTTTCGTTTACCCATATATGTTTACCCATACAACATATATTTCTAATCATATATATAATTACAGTCTGGCCAAAGAGAAATGTCTTGAGTAACTTATAAAAAACGCTAGACACGTCCTGCGGGAGAGAACGGAGGTCAGATGGGAGGCTGTTTTAAACACTGGGATCCACAATTGAGAAAGCCCCATTCTGCCTGGTAGCATTTGGAACCACGAGTCACCTCTGGAGGCCGAGCGAAGAGATCGGCGACCACAGCTGGCCGTAGTTAAGGTAAAGAGCTTCCGATGTCGTCTTAATATTTCATGTGCCGTCTAAGCATAGCAGATTCTTTGTCAATCTTCCATGACCTTTCAAAATGAAGCATCTACTCCAGTTTCAACCTCCTCTCTGCGTCTTTCCGATCTCTTCTCAACGGGTCTCAAGAAATACAGCAATTCCGGAAAGAGACGTTTGAATTATGTCGGTCGGTGGCGTCGTAACTTCGATAAAAATGGAACTTGACATTTAAGCTAAATAAGTAGCCGTAGGTAAATGAGATGATGTTTAATATGATTATAGTCTTTAGAGCACATAGCCCATGATAGCCAGCCACCATTATCGCCGGCTCATCCTCAATAACCGCGGTATTACCGCGAACGTAAGCCAATTACCTCATTTAGGTAGATATACTGTATTGTATTTATGTATTTATATAGCGCCTCTCCCAGTACAACTTAATCAAAGGCACTCTCAGTGCGAAAAGCCCCGTGGGAAAAAGTCTTAAGAATACGAGTAGAAAGAGAAAGAGAAACAGAAGCACCACAGTACAAATGAAAGAGCGAGTCTGAGAAGGAATACCTTTCCAAAGCAAAGGACCAACAGGGTATAATATCGACAAACCATTTAGCATTTCAGCCCAATTAATCTCCTTGAGAATTTTTAATACATGTACATGATATGGGCAAGCAGCCTATCAGTCAGGGATAAACTGTGAAGGGATTCTGGTAATCTACAGAGCGACGAATCCACTACAGAGATTATTCGCAAATAGTTCAATGTCACGAGAGTTCTTAAAATCTTTGTCTAGGCTCTAGTGTCATCAATAATGAGCTGCTCCATCTTCTAAGAGTCCGAGTCCTTCACTGGACCTAAATCCTCTGCACCCATTGAACTCTCTGAATCCACAAAGGCATCCGCAACACGTGTTCCAAGCCATATCGATCCAACACGACGCCAAATTTACTCAGCCATTAGTGGCCATCGTCTCTAAGTCGAACTATAGTTGTTGTAGTCGTCGTTATCGCATATGTAGTCGTTGTCATTATTGTAGTCGTTGTTCTCACAAATGTAGTCGTTTTCATCACAATTATAGTCGTCATCATCCTAACTCTCGTCATTGTCGTAATCATGATCATAGTCGTCACAATCATAGCTATTTTAATCGTATGATATGACTGTAGTCGTTATAATCGTCATAAATGTCATCATTGTTGCCAATGAAACTGCTCCTGCGTGCAAATGTACTCGTACGTAAGGTCATTGACGTCAAGATGTCATGACGGGGTCAGATATCGACAGACACGCCATCTGCCGGATTCAGAATTATGGAAGCAAATCGATGAATGAGATATCTTTTTGTAACCTCGGTCAAGGTTCAAACCCAGCAGGGAAGAAGGGAAGAGGGTCGCCATAAGAACGAAAGAAGAGATGAATGAACGAATGAATAAAAATTGGAGGAAAATTCGAATTAATAAATGATTCTGATGGATAGGAAATGTACTCTGATAGTTCGAATTTGCGCTTCGATGATGACTGCACAGTTTCGATTATTTCTCTTGAAACTGTCTTGACCGGGTAAAGAATGAATTGTCGACAGATAGCGGCAAAGATTGTTAATTTAGTGTTCTTTTACATACCTTAACTTCAATTTACTCGATGTCATAAAAGCTACTCTCGTATTAAGAACGGAAATTTCAAGAGCGATAAATTTCAGCCACTGTTTGCTCTCTGACAGTGCCAGTCCCAAGCCTAAAAATAATGGGCGACGCTAATGATCCCTAACAACCTATCAACCTACCCATCTACCGTTCCGTCATTGTTTCACTATCACACAATGTTTTTAAACTGCAACTACCTCCACCGCACACATGCATAAGTGATAAACAGTGCCAGTCTCAAACCTGAAGAATGGATGAGGGCTCATTATCATTAATAGAAGAAATAAAAAGCCTTAATTGCTGTAGCTAGAGTTACCTTCAAAGGACCTGGCAACAGTTGGATTTCATTAAACAATTAAAATAATTAAGAATGTTTTCGAAAAGCGTGCTCATATTGTCAGTCAACGATAATCAGTCAATCAGTCAACCAATCAATCAGTCAATCGGTCAATTAATCAATCAGTCAGGCAGTCAATCAGTAAATCAGCCAATAAATCGACACCTTGTGACTTCCACCACACTTTGCTCAAATCTGTCCAAAAGTGCATTGTCAGGCTGTAAGCGCGATTGATTTATATAAACTATTTTATAACTATTTTAAAGATGTTTAAGCAACGTTTAAGCAATGAAACAATGACGGAACGGTAGACAGGTTGCTAGGGATGCTTGAAGGTTTGTTTATAGGTACTGTAGGTAGGTAGGAATGCAGACAGGTAGGCAGGCAGGAAGGTAGGCAGGCTATTGGAATGTGTATCTGCCTGAAATGCTTATCCTATGTATCCTCTTCTCTGGTCCGTCTATCTCCTTCCATCCTCCTCTTTCTCCAACTCATTCCTCACTCTCTCTTCCCTCTGCTCACTCACCTCCTTCCCCGTCTTCCCATTCTCCTCCTCCTCCTCCTCCTCCTCTTCCTCCTCACATACCCCTCCTTCCTTTCTCTCCCTCCACTACCTCGCGGTCTCTCCGTCAGATGTCAGGACCCAACAGAGGAGAAAATGAGGTAAGTTCGAGAGAGAGGGGAGACGGGGGCTAATTGGGACCGGAGGGCAGGGCACATGACACGTTGCTAGGCATCTTCAAAGACGTCGAATTGGCCGTCTCTACCGTCGCAGGAGAATCATCGACCGACATTAGAAGGCCAGTCGAGACGTCCTGCTAAGTGCCCGCCTTTTTTACCCCCTTCTCTCTCCGTCTGCACGTGTTGCTTCATCTTCCTCTTGTCCTTTTTTTCTCCCCTGCTTCACAAGCATACACACTTTCTGTCTGTCTGTCTATCTATCTATCTATCTATCTATCTATCTATCTATCTATCTATCTATCTATCTATCTATCTATCTATCTATCTATCTATCTATCTATCTATCTATCTATCTATCTATCTATCTATCTATCTATCTATCTATCTATCTATCTATCTATCTATCTATCTATCTATCTATCTTTCCATGTCTCTACCTGTCTCTATCTGTCTATCTACTGTCCATCCATTTACCTTTCTGCGTATTTATCTATGCATCCATCTAGCTATTGAGCAAAAACAATCTATTCCTATATATACATATACATATACATATATATATATCGCTACTTATCCGTGTGTCTATCTGCCTCATCTGTCCCAGTAATTGGAGTTCAACCTTCTTATTCTTGTTTGCACCTGGTCAATCTATAGATTAATTTTACGGAGTCAATGTCCTTTATTAATGTTCAAATGAGTTTCCATAAAAAACCCAGAATTTTGTAAGGTCTATAAAGTAAAAGCTACAAAACATAGATTATGATTCATTTTTAGGTGGAATTTTAAATTCCACGGTGTGTCGCCTGGGTATGGAAAAGACAGGGATTTTCTTGGAATTGAAGAGTTCTGTACTTTTTATTCTCGCTAAATTTCACACTGAAATACTTCGAAATGATTGCAAACATAGGGTGAACAAATGATGACAAGTAATAACAGAAGTCGAACTTAACTGTCGGCAGCCAGGCAAGGCGACCATTACAGTGTAATCCAATTTAACAAACCCAGAAACCTAGCGATAAATGGTTTTACAGGGATACGGGAACCGAACTCGGTGCCTGAGCTGGACACACCAGGCTTCCATCCAATGCTCTGCTCCTTCTTGTGTTTATGCTAAGGAATCTTTTTCACCGCGAAGATCTCGTTGGTACAGACACTATTCCAGCAAATGCAACGACTGGGTTCCTACGTTCTGCATTCTTCTTCTCTTGTCTTCCAATTTTTGTTCTGTACCCAGTGACACACTGCTACTGAACCATTGCTGTTCTCAAAGACTGCAGAGTCTCTCTCCCTTTGTTTCATCGATTCACGTGGCTGTGTCTTCGGTTAATCTTCTGCTGAGTATAACCAATTCCCAATCTATCTCATTGACAGAAGAAACACCAGTGATGCATTTCTCAACAAACAGAGAGTCGATGGCACATGGCGCTGGACACACACGCGCGACAGATTGTAGATTATCTTGTAAAAGAGAAGACAGTTCGATGGGCTATCGCGCAATAGCTGGGTATAGATCTTAAATGGGGCCCAGTAGGAAATCGTTGCCTCTTCTATTTCAAGTTTAAAACGCAGATTGATTGAAGTTGCGCGTGTTGTATATAAGAAATAATGATAATAATAATAATAATAATAATAAAAATAATAATAATAAAAATAATAATAATAATAATAATAATGATAATGATAATGATAATGGTAATGTTAATAAATAATAATAAACAATAAAATATTAAGAAATAACGATGATAGCAAATGACAACATTGAGTAATAATATGTAATAATATGATAGTAAAAATATTACTAATAACAACAATAGTACCCGCCCTCACCGTCGCCTCAGCTGCTTTGTTGAGTCGCATTGTTGTGAAACAGAAGGCGAGAACTGGGTTTGAAATTAGTAAAGCGATCTTTACACTGCCCAACCAACCTCTGCATTGTGGTCGATATTATCAACACCGCGGTAAAACTTATGATTGAAGGTTTATTAAAGAGCTTTCAACTTGTCTCAGCTACCTCTGGCTTTCCAGTCTCTGAGCCGGAAGAAACCCAGGGTCATGGAAAGACGCGACCGATGGATAGACAGCTACTCTCCAGTTACACTGCTGGTAGTGTTCGAATCTAAATCCTGTTGTAATCTCTTGAGATATCATCGTTTTCAAATCGTATCGTTTATTATTCAAGATTAGTTTCCCGATTATTTAGTTAGCTAATCCGGATGTTGAAGTTACTTTAAAAGGCATTTCATATCCGAATAATTTCTTCGTAGATGGAAACCTCTAAGTTTAACTTTCAAAAACTCAATTGGTTCCAGCTTAATTGTCCAACAAATCTGGTCAACATATATATATAACAGTAGGCCTAGTTGAGTCATGATTTCTAGTAGTAGGCCTACTTGATTTAACCAACAATTTAATCTCGGAAATTGGAATGGTATATAGCTGTAGCTAGCACATTCTCTTATCATGTCCAGATGTTGAGGTTTCTTTAAGAAGAACACTGCCTTTCTAAGTTATTTATAAACTGAAAAAATCTACTTCTAACAACCCAATTCTTTCTTTTCTAATTTTCCAGCTGATATGGTTGATGCTTCAGCTGCTTTCTAATGGAACCGGAATGTACATCTGTCCTGGATTTATATAATTGTATACATAGCTACTGCAGACGGAAGCCGTAATGACAGCGGATTAAGTAAGTAGACATAATAAATGTATGAATCTGAGAACAATATTCGTCCATTTCTCGCTTCATCCCACGTCGGCTTTCTTTCGGCCAATCCTATTAGCGGCTGCGGTGCCTCGCCCATCGGTCTTGGACCCAGCCAGACTCACTGCTACGTGCGTCGATGTGTTGGCCAAGCACTAGGCTTAATGGAAGGGCGACTTAAGACGACGGCAGAGACAGACGAACGGTATAAGACTCAGACAGACAGACAGACAGACAGACTGATTGACAGACAGACAGACAAGTAAAAAGGTCTCCAAAGGTAGTGACAGATGTAAAAACGAATAGATGGACAGAAAGATACAAACATACAGAGCGACAGAAAGACATATGGACACACGCACAGGAAGACATGCGCAAAGACAGATAGAAAGACAAAGACGCGGACAGAGCAGCAATCACAGACGCACAGGTGAACATGTTGATGCACAGAATTAGAGAGCAGATCCAGGAGACATACACACACAGACACACACAGACACACACAGACACACACAGACACACACAGACACACACAGACACACACAGACACACACAGACACACACAGACACACACAGACACACACAGACACACACAGACACACACAGACACAAGACCAGATGTACAGACAGAAAGACAGAGACAGACATACACGCTGATAGGCAGACAGAGACAAGCTGACAGACGTCATAGTCTGACCACTATGAATAATCTCGCCTCAAACAACATTCACTGACGAACAGACGGACGTAGGAGGGGGGCTCTGTCAGACAAATTTCCGGTCGAAGCTCCCGAGCCAAACGCGTGTGGGGCACCGATAGACAAGTGCCCGACGGACCGACCGAACGAAAGACCGAACCAATAACCGAATGAATGACCGAATAACCGACCAGTAGAATGCCTGGCAGAATGACTGACCAACAGATTGAGTGATCGAATTATTGACCACTAGAATGTGTGACCGAATGACTGACCGAATGAATGACCAACAGATTAAGTGACCGAATAACTGACAAAAGAATGATTGACCAACCTGATAAATAAACTGTCACCTACCGAATAACTGACCGTATGATCCAACAACAGAACGCCTGATAGAACGAGTGACCGTCCGACCGAATTACTGACCGAATGAATGACCGAATTACCGAAAGCACATCGTGATCTTGCTTTTCAATCTTGTCTCGTCTTAAAAAGGCAGAATCAACAAACCGACCGGACGATGTGAAGCTCAGATACTACAACGGTCAGACACAAATGAGTGGGAACCCTACTTCCATTCCTCCTCCTCCTCCTCCTCCTCCTCCTCCTCCTCCTCCATCTCCTCCTCGTCTTCCTTCCATCTTACATTCCTCCTGCTCTGTTTAAACCCCTCAAAAACACAATTACTCATCCCTGACCTCCGCGAGCCATGAAGCGGACTAACCAACTCTTCCCATCTTTTTAAACATATCTCGCTTCGCCCTTACCACCGTAGCACCATGCAATCTTCTCGACTTTACCGTTCCCGATTTCAACGTATCCCTGGGACCAACATAGCATCTTGGCCTTTGCGGACTTTATTTAATAAGGCAGCGGTGAAAAATGATTGTGGTCTGACGTCGTTTTTGTTCACGCTGAGAAATTCTCCACGAAATAGTTTAACATTTACGATTGATTTGACCTGATTGGCGTTTGGCTGTCACCACATAACAGGGCTCTCTCTCTCTCTCTTTCTCTTCTCTCTCTCTCTCTCTCTCTCTCTCTCTCTCTCTCTCTCTCTCTCTCTCTCTCTCTCTCTCTCTCTCTCTCTGTCCGGCGATTTGGCGGCTTTGAGAATCGAAATGGCGGTCCAGCCTTGACGAGGAAACAGATCGAGTCCGGAAAATTGCCTTCCTGTCAGTTCGGAATTGCACTAATACCCTCATTATCGCTGACCGTAAGCCTCAGCGTTTGTTCCCAACAATGTTTGACCGCTGACGTTGTAAGGGTCAGCCCCTCTGCTCCTGCTTGGGACGTCCGTCTGAGCAAGGGATGAGTGGGCGGGCCGCTGCGCCCGGTCGGTCTGCGATGATCGCAAATTGAATCGAAATGAGAAGACGGCGACAATGGACAGTGAGAGACATTGGCAGCGTCAAAGACATTGGCAGCATCGAAGAAACTGGCAGCGTCAAAGACATTGGTGGCATCAAAGACGATGCCGGCGCTAGACGTTGGCAAAACCCTAGACGCCGGCACCGACAAAGAAATCTGGCCATTGGGGGATATGTGCTCCCAAAGAAATTGGCGCTGTCAAAGACTGGCACCGTACTTAGTCCTAGCAGTGACATCGTCAAAGACACAGGAGGTACTGTTAAAGACACAGGAGGTACTGCTAAAGACACAGGAGGTACTGTCAAAGTCACAGGAGGTACTGTCAAAGACACAGGAGGCACCGTCAAATACTCTGGTACCGTCAATTACACTTGCGCAGGCGAAATCCCTTGAGTCTCAGAAAAAGTAGAGTAAATAATTACACAAACATCTGAACAGTTTGCACCAGTAAACAAGTCGTCTTCGACCACCAAGCCATATGAATTGAGTCGTGGTAGCATTGAAGAGAAGGCGGTCAGAGGCGGTTAGATGCGGTTCGATGCGGTTAGAGGCGGTTATATGCGGTTAGAGGCGGTTAGAGGCGGTTAGAGGCGGTTAGAGGCGGTTAGAGGCGGTTAGATGCGGTTAGATGCGGTTAGAGGCGGTTAGATGCGGTTAGAGGCGGTTAGAGGCGGTTAGAGGCGGCTAGATGCGGCTAGAGGCGGTTAGAGGTGGTTAGAGGCGGTTATAGGCGGTTAGAGGCGGTTAGAGGAAGTTAGATGCGGTTAGAGGCGGTTTGAGGCGGTTAGAGGCGGTTAGATGCGGTTAGAGTCGGTTAGATGCGGTTAGAGGCGGTTAGAGGCGGCTAGATGCGGCTAGAGGTGGTTAGATGTGGTTAGAGGCGGTTAGATGCGGTTAGATGCGGTTAGAGGCCA
>OY365806.1:70865517-70890517 GCA_959347315.1 Bimastos eiseni | reverse complement strand
TACGATTTTTAATCAAAGTAATGTTAAACGCTTTAATTGAACAACTTGAACCAGTGAATCAGCGATAATCATTGCAATTCTATTTAACATTTCAATCAATATTAAATAGCAAGAGTGACTATTTGCTTTATTTTAGCATAACGGTAGCCAATTACGAGGTGACCGTGTCTTATACATTCTTATCTACCTTGTCTTTCCTTCACCCTTCCATTCCATTTCATTTCACTACCCACATCGTCTTCCCTTCACCCTCCCATTCCATCCCATTTCCCATCCCCATCTTCCTCTTCCCTTCCCATTCCATCCCATTTCCCATCCCCATCTTCCTCTTCCCTTCCCATTACACCCCATTTCCCATCCCCATCTTCCTCTTCCCTTCCCATTACACCCCATTTCCCCTCCCCATCTTCCTCTTCCCTTCCCATTCCATCCCATTTCCCATCCCCATCTTCCTCTTCCCTTCCCATTCCATCCCATTTCCCCTCCCCATCTTCCTCTTCCCTTCCCATTACACCCCATTTCCCATCCCCATCTTCCTCTTCCCTTCCCATTACACCCCATTTCCCCTCCCCATCTTCCTCTTCCCTTCCCATTCCATCCCATTTCCCATCCCCATCTTCCTCTTCCCTTCCCATTCCATCCCATTTCCCATCCCCATCTTCCTCTTCCCTTCCCATTCCATCCCATTTCCCATCCCCATCTTCCTCTTCCCTTCCCATTCCATCCCATTTCCCATCCCCATCTTCCTCTTCCCTTCCCATTCCATCCCATTTCCCCTCCCCATCTTCCTCTTCCCTTCCCATTCCATCCCATTTCCCCTCCCCATCTTCCTCTTCCCTTCCCATTACACCCCATTTCCCATCCCCATCTTCCTCTTCCCTTCCCATTCCATCCCATTTCCCATCCCCATCTTCCTCTTCCCTTCCCATTCCATCCCATTTCCCATCCCCATCTTCCTCTTCCCTTCCCATTCCATCCCATTTCCCATCCCCATCTTCCTCTTCCCTTCCCATTACACCCCATTTCCCATCCCCATCTTCCTCTTGTCTTCCCATTCCATCCCATTTCCCATCCCCATCTTCCTCTTGCCTTCCCATTCCATCCCATTTCCCATCCCCATCTTCCTCTTCCCTTCCCATTCCATCCCATTTCCCATCCCCATCTTCCTCTTCCCTTCCCATTCCATCCCATTTCCCATCCCCATCTTCCTCTTCCCTTCCCATTCCATCCCATTTCCCATCCCCATCTTCCTCTTCCCTTCCCATTCCATCCCATTTCCCATCCCCATCTTCCTCTTCCCTTCCCATTACACCCCATTTCCCATCCCCATCTTCCTCTTGCCTTCCCATTCCATCCCATTTCCCATCCCCATCTTCCTCTTCCCTTCCCATTCCATCCCATTTCCCATCCCCATCTTCCTCTTCCCTTCCCATTCCATCCCATTTCCCATCCCCATCTTCCTCTTGTCTTCCCATTCCATCCCATTTCCCATCCCCATCTTCCTCTTGCCTTCCCATTCCATCCCATTTCCCATCCCCATCTTCCTCTTCCCTTCCCATTCCATCCCATTTCCCATCCCCATCTTCCTCTTCCCTTCCCATTCCATCCCATTTCCCATCCCCATCTTCCTCTTCCCTTCCCATTCCATCCCATTTCCCATCCCCATCTTCCTCTTCCCTTCCCATTCCATCCCATTTCCCATCCCCATCTTCCTCTTCCCTTCCCATTCCATCCCATTTCCCATCCTCATCTTCCTCTTCCCTTCCCATTCCATCCCATTTCCCCTCCCCATCTTTCTCTTCCCTTCCCATTCCATCCCATTTCCCCTCCCCATCTTCCTCTTCCATTCCCATTACACCCCATTTCCCATCCCCATCTCCCTCTTCCCTTCCCATTACACCCCATTTCCCATCCCCATCTTCCTCTTGCCTTCCCATTCCATCCCATTTCCTATCCCCATCTTCCTCTTCCCTTCCCATTCCATCCCATTTCCCATCCCCATCTTCCTCTTGCCTTCCCATTCCATCCCATTTCCCATCCCCATCTTCCTCTTGCCTTCCCATTCCATCCCATTTCCCATCCCCATCTTCCTCTTGCCTTCCCATTCCATCCCATTTCCCATCCCCATCTTCCTCTTGCCTTCCCATTCCATCCCATTTCCCATCCCCATCTTCCTCTTCCCTTCCCATTCCATCCCATTTCCCATCCCCATCTTCCTCTTGCCTTCCCATTCCATCCCATTTCCCATCCCCATCTTCCTCTTGCCTTCCCATTCCATCCCATTTCCCATCCCCATCTTCCTCTTGCCTTCCCATTCCATCCCATTTCCCATCCCCATCTTCCTCTTGCCTTCCCATTCCATCCCATTTCCCATCCCCATCTTCCTCTTGCCTTCCCATTCCATCCCATTTCCCATCCCCATCTTCCTCTTCCCTTCCCATTCCATCCCATTTCCCATCCCCATCTTCCTCTTGCCTTCCCATTCCATCCCATTTCCCATCCCCATCTTCCTCTTGCCTTCCCATTCCATCCCATTTCCCATCCCCATCTTCCTCTTGCCTTCCCATTCCATCCCATTTCCCATCCCCATCTTCCTCTTGCCTTCCCATTCCATCCCATTTCCCATCCCCATCTTCCTCTTGCCTTCCCATTCCATCCCATTTCCCATCCCCATCTTCCTCTTGCCTTCCCATTCCATCCCATTTCCCATCCCCATCTTCCTCTTGCCTTCCCATTCCATCCCATTTCCCATCCCCATCTTCCTCTTCCCTTCCCATTCCATCCCATTTCCCATCCCCATCTTCCTCTTGCCTTCCCATTCCATCCCATTTCCCATCCCCATCTTCCTCTTGCCTTCCCATTCCATCCCATTTCCCATCCCCATCTTCCTCTTGCCTTCCCATTCCATCCCATTTCCCATCCCCATCTTCCTCTTCTCAAACCACAAATACTTTGACCGCCACTTTGATTATTGCTGTCTCGTCTATGACAAAGTTGTAGTAGCATCAGTTTAACGACATTACAGAGTGGTAACAAAGATTATTAGCGTCGCTTTCCTTTCCTCCTTTATCCAGGCTTGGGACTGACACTGCCAGAGTGCAAGCAGTCTACTTGTTCCCAGTCTGCTCCACGACTGTTAACATGTTGACAATAATGGTTTGATTACGATATAAATGCCGATCGACAACGACGCTGTCATGGTTGTCGCCATAAATGATTCAGTTTACGATGGTCTAAAAGACAAATGTGACTAGTCAACACCAGAGTTCCATCTTTGACAATAACAATCTCAGTTGTTGGTCAACTGACTCGCCCAATTACTCAAAAAGCCATTTCAGTTGTTGGCCCTTCCACCAGGAACTCACTCCCCTTAGAGATGCGACTGCTGCCACGGAGTAATGCGCCTTTGTTTTACATGTTGCTTAAGACTGATTTGCATCGTCGTGGTACGGTTGGGAAGTGGAACGCCTCTGAGTAGACTTCTCTATGGCGCTATACAAATGTTAAAATGAATGAAGTACTTAATTAAATAAACACCGCCACTGTGTGGACTTTGACAGTGCCAGTCCTAAGTCTGGAGAAAGGAGGAGGGCGACACCGAATCATATTCGATATGGAACGGTGTCAATAAATAAATCAACAGATACAGAATTACTTAATTAATCGACTCTTACTTTGATTAATAATATTACGCCGACTTTAAACTGGATTAAGTATAATTGCCTAACAAGATAAAACATTTCAATTTGCCCTTCATCGTAAGTTAGCTGTTATTCCTCGAGACGAAATAACTTAACCTTCTAAGCTTATTATGCTTCAGGCTGTTATGAGCCTGTTTTAGCATAATATATTGCTATCTCTCTGGCTTTGTTATCTGTCTGTCTGTCTGTCTGTCTGTCTGTCTGTTTGCTGGCCTCTCTGCCTACTAGACAGTAAGTCACTCAAATGGTCGATGAGTTAGTTAGCGAGTAAGTAAGTTAGTAAGTCAACAAATTATTGATAATTGAATTAGCCAGACAGTCAATCAATCGGTAGATCAATAAGACAATCAATCAACCACTGACTCAATCAACCACTCAGTCAGTCAGCCAATCAGTTAGTTAGTCAATCAGTCAGTCAGTCAGTCAATCAGCCGCCACTCAGTCAATCTGTCAGAACACGTATCCATCACCCAATCGAAAATCTCTTCGACCGATCCTTACATCTATCGCTTCCAACCAGGTCTAAATTTAATCACGGTCTCTTCAGCGAAGGCGGTGAGCGTCCGTCCGTCCTGCCGTCGGGCCACACGACCCGCCCCAGGGCAGAGGACGTGGCGCCCGTCGTAAATAGGAGCATTTGCAACAGATTTCGATGGATAATTTGTGGCGATTTTCCGCCCCAGTCCGTCGCTTACAAAGACCGCTGGTGACCGTCGCCTCCTCGTAACGTAGAAATAATTAAAGGAGGTCTCGTCGAAATCTCGTCGTCCGGGTTATATTGCGTTAGGACGTCTGACACCACCATCGGTGTTAATTTCGTTAGAGCGGCTACTAGGGATGGATGGATGGGTAGATAGATGGATGTGTGGCTAGATGGGTGGACCGATGGGCGGCAAGTTGGCGGATGGGTAGGTAGATGTTGGATGGTGGGAAGATGGGTTGAGGGATGGATGGATGAGAAAAACAATGGGTGGGTTAATTGAAGGATGAATGGATGGTTGGACGAATGGATGGTTTGTTGGGTGTATGATTGATTGGTGTGTAGTTGAATTGACATCTACCACAGCTAACTCAGGGCACAGAAGATGTCCATCTCATCCGACGCCAATTCCTTGCATTAGGACAAAACTCAGACCCCGTCGTCACAGCGAACGGGCGTCAATAGACTCCGTCGCTCTCCTCTGAACACGCAGCAAGCGACTCTTCTGATTGTGTTACACCTCGGCGCCCCTACCCGCCTCCCCCACCGACATCGAGCCCTCACTGCGTGCACGCAGGCAGAGCCAGCCGATGCTAACGCGAGTCGACGGCTAAATGAAACGCCGTGATAAGCCCATTACGGCGCGATTTTTTCCCTCTGCTTCACTCGCCCGCGAAGCTTTTAGGGAAGCGAGGAAAGGTTTAAGTGTACGAGGTAAAAGGCGTTCGTGACTCACTTAGACACTTTACATCGACCGCCGAGGAGTGGAGAGAACGACGGTTTAGCAGACTAGCAACGAAGATAAAACGACGGTTTTAACAGACCAGCAACGAAGAGAAAAACGAAGGTTATAACAGACCAGCAACGAAGATAAAACGACGGTTATAACAGACCAGCATTGACTGCAGGGAATCCATGGCAGCCAGCGATGAGAGAGTTTTGTGATGAGATTTAAAAAAACAATGAGCAGGTCGTTTGAACTGGATTGAGAGGAACCTCAATCATCCAATCCAATATGAATTGATCTAATCTTCAATGATTATTCTAATCCGATCAGATTATTTGTTCAGTATGACACAAATTAACGAAACGTGATGGGTGTCCTGAGTGACTACCAAAAGTAAAATTCCATTCCTGTAATAACTCGTCACCATTAGTTCATCTGGCATCTGTAATCATGCTGCGGTTGGTCAGTTTAAAATAAAGGAAAGTGAAGGAGAAACAACTTAATTCGAAATTACACATTTTTTCATTCATCCTCGGTACACTCTATAGTCCAATCAAACATAGCTTAATTATTCCAAATCTATTTTATTTGAATATAAGCTCTTGTAACACTTTCCCAAATGTATACTTTTCTTCAGTGATAAATTCATAGGACAAAACTCAAACCGTCCGCTTAGCTGCAAATAGCACATCGTAATTGGATCACTGCAAAGGTCGACACAAGAACTGGATCGTGAGTTACATCTTTTGCGCCAACGCCAGTAGAGAAACTAAAGATCCCACGACTCTATAACGTAAATGTAAATGTAGTATATACGTATTTTGTAATCTAAACGTGTATATGTGAATCTCAGTATTTTTGGCGCCACATAAAAACCCAATCCGCGAGACACTTTAATCACTGGCGCAATATCGAATCAAGTCTGCAAGAGCCTGATTGCATGGTGATTGCTCGGTCCGTTTCAGTACGAGGTCAGATTCAGAGCAGTCAAGATTGATGCACGATTGCCCAGTGGTCAGTACGGTGCTGGACTGTCCATCGAGAGGTCAGGGGTCACATCAGACCAGCAACGGGAAGTGAATGAGGACAATAACTGGCTGTAAACTGTCGGTGGAAAGATGAGACGACGAGAAACATCACCCAGCCACATATATGCCGAGGCTAAGAAAGCTAAAGCGCTGTCACTTCATACCAATTGCTGTCGCTTAGGTTAGTCTATGGTATTGTCCTTTTCTTAAACGTAGAATAGAAACAATGCACTTCTATCCAGCACTCCTAATCTGGGTTTTTTTTGCTCTTCCCCTTTCCATCCTTCTCAGCCTCGATTCAAGACGCTCTCTACCCTACGCTGCCGTCTGTCTATCTGTCTGACCCTTGGAACTAGAGTGAAAAAATCGAGTGGTACCGGACATGACATTTAACAACGTGTGTCAGGTTTCGTATCTTGGCCTAGAACACAACACGACTTGATGGAATGCCTGTGAATAATTTCCAGGAATAGGAGGAAAGCTATTAGCAAGAAGAATAGAAGGAGGCGGAGGAAAAGAGAAAGGCAAAGTAGGAGATGGAGTCAGTGGAGCTTCTGTAGGGATTAACTTTCAGGAAGTAAGATCAGTCAACGGATATCACAGGGTGCACATGAAAGGGAATCCTTGAAAAGATGAGACATCAAATTGTGTTGGATTCAGATCAGAGGGACGATAAGAATATCTTGTAAAGAAAAGAACGAGTTTCGAGCCGAGAAATTGCGGAACCTAGCGGAGGAAAGACTCTTTCCAGGAGCAAAAGGAATCCGATCGGTTAACTGAACGAAGGGAAAGATTACAACCAACGATGCTAATCACGATGAGACGGGAATAATGGCGACACTTAAGGCAGCCCAGCAATCGATCTAAAGCGCCCACTCTCCGAATCCCCAGAGGAATAAGCGAGACACACGAAATAAAAAACATCGACTCATATGAATATTTTAATGATGCCATTTTGTTACTGATTATTCCATCGACACTGGTGATGATGACGATGATTATGACGAAGACGGTACAATGATGTTGATGATGATGAGAATTATAAGAAGACGATTACAACGACAGACGATCATAGGTCAGGAGACAAACAGACAGACAGACAGACAGACAGAGACAGACACACAGACATACATACATACATACAGACAGACAGACAGACATGCAGACAGACGGCCAGACAAACAGACAGACATACAGACAAACAGACAGACATACATACAGACAGACAGACATACAGACATACATACAGACAGATAGACAGACATACATACAGACAGACAGACAGATAGACAGACATACAGACATACATACAGACAGATAGACAGACATACATACAGACAGACAGACAGATAAACGGACAGACAGACATACAGACAAACAGACAGACATACAGACAAACATGCAGACAGACAGCCAGACAAACAGACAGATATACAGATATGCAGACAGACAAACAGATAAACGGACAGACAGATAGACAGACACACAAACAGACATACATGCATACATACAGACAGACGTGTGACAATGAGAATAAGAAAAGGTATACGTAGTGAAGAAGACAGACAGACAGGCGGACAGATATAGACACAGAGACGTAGTGAAGGAGAGAGAAGTTGACAGACAGACATATAACATTTCTGCTTGGGTCCAGAGTTCAAAGGAGTGCAGTCAATGGGTCACGTGTGACTGAGCAGTTCGTCAGTCCACATCCTTTATGTCTAGATCAATCGGTGCAGTCGACCTCGACCCCGTGATCCCGTGAACCCGGAATTTGCAGTAACTACCAAATTCAGAGAAGCTTCCGACAGAGTGACGTCATGTGCGGCCAACCAACGGACAAAGACAATAGTTGGCACCCAGCGGCACACATCAAAGAGCTTTATGTTCCGGTTATATGAGTCGGAGATTACCACGCTTTACTAGTCTACTGCATGTTGAAGATTTACATGTCCCTGGTGACAACACACGGATGGAGCTCATCGAGATATTATAAGGGAATAACAGGCAACAGAGGACGCAACTCACGAACGAATGTATTGATGACTTTGATTGTTGAGAAGCAGAGGATGAAAAAAGGAAAAGACATAAATATAAGAGATGATTGTACAGACGATTTTAAAATACGGATTTGAATATTGGACAATGCGAAAAAATGAAAAAGGAGTTCTTAAAGCCCAAGTTTTTAAGGCGTGGTCTAATGAATACCTGCCGCCTGCTAGCTACCAATCAGATCTCTCCAAGCATCTCATCCGCCTGGGGTACAATCTTAAACAAATGGACCGGTGTGGTCAGTCTATCTGAATAGGCTCAAATGGGCCAAGTAGACAGCTGAAGAAAATGCACTGGAAATAACAATTGAAACAATGATCGTGCTTCATAGTCCTTATAATTATACGCATCTACACACCTGTACTTGATATGCCACTCATATGCCTTCGTGCCTGTATTCGTGTGCGTGCGTGCGCAGCTTTAGCCAGTACGGCCATCTTGCAAGCTGCTCGCGGACAGCCTCCCATCAAACGTGTGAAAAGTGCAACCAAACCCATGCGGGAAGTTTGCTGCAGTGTTGTAAATCGCGACTTCAAGGGATGTCTTGTCATTGGACACACATTTTTCTAAGTAATAAAAGTAAAAAAGTAAAAAAATTCCTGGGGGGTTTGTCCTAATTTGGGGTGTGTGTGTTAGTCCTTCACACGGCTTCCAGCATGTCCACTCTACCCTAATGTCTCTTCTCACAGTCCAAGATAACATCGCTGCTGCAATTGACCGGAATGAGTATGCCATTGGAATCTTCGTGGACGTGGCGAAGGCTTTTGACTCTGTAAATCATGACATATTATTGCTAAAATTGGAATACTTAGGCATACGTGGAGTCGCACTAACTGGGTTCCGAAACTATCTTAATGGTAGACACCAGCAAGTTATATGCAATAGTCATTTATCCTCTTTAAATCGCATAAAGCATGTCATCCCCCAGGGATCAAATTTAGGCCCTCTATTCTTTCTATTACTTATTAATGATCTTCCCAATGCGTCCTTTATCCGCCGATTCTTTCTATTTGCAGATGACACAAACATATTTGCATCCCACAAATCGTATGGCAAATTAATGCAGCTGCTAAATCTCGAACTAAAATACGTGGCAAATTGGTTTGCAGCTAACAAACTATCCTTAAACATTAAAAAAACAAACTACATATTATTTTGCTCTCATCGCAAGAAACCACCTCAGTTCGAAGATAGTCTGCTAATAAATAATACCTCGATACCAAAGGTCACATCAATTAAATTCCTTGGTGTTATGATTGATAGTCATTTAACGTGGAATGATCATATTCACCACATCGCAATATATAAATTGCCAAACATATTAGGATACTATTTAAAGTAGCATATCTATTGTCTCTAAACATACGTAGGAACTTATATTTTGCGATGATAAACCCCTACTTAAGCTATTGTAACATTATTTGGGCATCGAACTACCCATCTCGACTTAAGCGGCTAACCACTCTCCAAAATCGTGCTGTTCACTTCATCATTGGTTGTCCTCCTTTGACTCAGGTTGACCTCACCTATAATCAGTTGGGTATACTAAAACTAAAGGAAATCACGTAATACGAAATATCTGAATTCATGTTTAAATTCAGTCATAATCTACTACCTCCGATCTTCAACAACTACTTCACTCCACTTTCTGAGGCCACTCCATATTGTCTACGCTCCACATCCTCCTCTTATAGGCCTCTATACACTCGTACGAATACAAGAACGTTCACAATCAAATACTCGGGCGCTAAACTCTGGAGCAGCCTTCCAGAGACATTGAAGAATCTACCAAATGTTTGTATATTTAAAATAAAAATCCGTGAGCATTTTACTTTGACTTTGTTGGATTAAATACATACTGCATAACACTGATCTGTGTATGACTCTGATGTAACCATGATCATTATCAACATAATCATCATTAACATGAAGACTGTAAAGGCAGGCATAGCAAACGTGTAAATTCAACTCGAACAGCGCTGTTTATATCTAATAGTTAATTAAGCTGCGTTTTTTTCCTTTTTAGTATTATTTAAGTGTCGACCTCTAACCATCACAACTTTTGCCTCTTGATATGTGGGTGACCCCCCCTCCTACAGGACCTTGGTCCTTCTCGGGTCTTATCCTCCCTGTTGAACCTTACATGTCATATATATTTATTAACGACTTTGTCATAATGTAAATGCCGAGGTCAATAAAACAATTTGTTTGTTTTGTTTGTCCTGGGGTGTTTATGTTCGAGGGGTTTGTCGGGGGTGCTTTTGTCCGCGACCCTCCGCCACAACTTCATCTGTGGAATTGATTGGCAGAGGACAAGTAGCGCACACCCTTCTCACAGTTTTATTCCGAGTTCTGTATGAAAAATACTTGAATGTTCTTTGTAATTTGGGTGGACTAATGCTCTACGTTTGGCAAGGAAACTAAGTCAAGCACAGGGAGTGCATCACAGACGAAAAATAATGCGTCCTACCAAAGGTCAGAAGTTTATACTCAAGTCCAATGAAGAGCTTCTGACATAATAGGGTTGATGACTCGTATGAAACGTATTTTCAAGGTACAATTCCTTTTTATATCTCCTTGGACAATGGTCTTCGCTTGTATAGTAGGCTTACAGCTCAGCCGGACCAGCTCACAGAGAAACAAAGCAAAACAAACGCAAACAACAGTGACCACAGGCAACCGCTAAGATTGCTCCACGAGCCGAGTGATCTTGGGCAACCGCCGTATTTTTACACCTATAATGGTCCATGGGCTGATATCCTGTATGCGTCCTATTGCGCTTTGGCTCATGGCTTTATATATATATATACATTAGGGAGAGAGAGATGTAAGTAGATGTATGTAGAGAGACCGACAGACAGAGAACGGCCCAGAGGCATGCAGGCATTTCAATTGAAAGGAATTGACCGGCGGTGAACTTGAATATGGCACTTTTTGACTGTAGCCCCAATCATTGAGTTCATGTTTGATTGACAACCAGTTTCTCGCACAACTGTCCGCCCAGAAAGCTTCCCCCTTTAACAGCAGAAATGATTTGGCTACAGGATATTGCAAGGATTTCAAGACTACAGAAAATTGAAAACAGGAACATAAAGCAATCATGAGGAACTTAATGTTGGGCTATGTGTACCGAACAGGTGATTTTCACAATTCAACTGAATTCCAACAATTGGACCAACTACGAATACGAATAGTACACGAAATAGATCTTACGACAAATGTTGACTACATGTAAGTTTTGTATTCTTATGCCAGTCTGTGCAAACCAAGAATGGAACTAATTTAACCAGACCTAGAAATGAGATGGCTGACAATGCGATACCGTGATCCAGGCGGTAGAGAGTTACTTATGTCCACTTGATATATAGCAGCCGACGCATGTGAAGAAATATATATCACGTGATCACTAATCTTATTCGGTTCGACCACTGGTGTTCGGCCGAATACCGAATAGCTATTTGGTTCGTTATTCGGCTCTGAAGCGAATACGCAGTGAATATTCGTTTCAGCCCTAATTTAAACAACTCTGCTAGACAAAATTGTTAAACGAAGCAGAGGTTGCGATCTCGTTTGACAGGTGAGGAACACCCAATGAGAGGGGTAGGAAATGTGAGGGGGCACGCGTATTACTTGTCCCATCTCTGTAAAAGGTGAGCGGACTTGTCCCCCTCGAATTTCCGGGATCTCCGCCTAGGCAAAGAAGACTCCGATAATTTCGAAATGCATAGAGAGATTGCCAGTTGACCCAATCCCACATAATGCACTGTATGCAAGTTTCGTAGAAAAAGAAACAAAGGCAGACGAAGACTACGCTGGAAAAATAGCATAAATGCGATCCAGAATTACGTTTAATGTGTCCAAATATCCAGGCGGCATCTTTTTGTAAAACTAGCCTCCAAAAGCGAAGATCAGAATCCATTAACCAGTAGGATATCAGAAGATGCTGGGAAATAATGTGAGAACAACAGGAGAGGCAAAAAGTGGCCGACGGACCAACAGATGACTAGAAAGAGGAACTTCTATGAATAAGAAATTAGATGCTCAAAGCAGACTAAGAATTGGTTCTCATATTAGCTACGTTTCTACGAAATGCTCAATCAAAATTAATGGAGATGCAAAACCTCGAAAATACAGTCATCATTGAAGAAGTTTCACCTACAGTCCTTATGTTAAGCACTCTTATCTATCTATTTAATTACTGTTTTTCCACCCGATTTATAACATTCGTTAGTTGCGACAATTAGCATCATTTTGGTCAGCGCAAAGATCGCCTATGAGTAGATAGATATATATGTAGAGGCGCTATATAAATGTTCGAGTGCCTTCGGTGTTTACTTTCCCTATTAATAGCTATTATCCCTTTTATTACCATTTCTCGTGCGTTCTTGTTCTTGTGTTCAATTGTTTGACATGAGACATGTGGTTGTGGGTTTGGAGTAGATTACTTCACCTAACATGACAATAATCGAAGCACAATCTCCAAACGAATTGCACTGATATAAATATTATATTAAATGGTATTATAGTATAACTGTAAAGGATACTTCCATTCGACGATACTAATGAACAATTTCCTCACTGGATTCTTCAGCGTCAGACAGAACAGAGACCTGACGGGTCGTGCATTCACCTTCACCATGGGCTTCCTCTGGTGTCCCTTGCGTCGGGCTCCAGGGACCCCCGCGGCCGCCAACGCCGTCGCCCACCCGGCGCTGATCGCCCGATCCCCGAAGAGAGACGGACTGATGGAAGGCCGCGTTGTCCGTCTTAGACTGACGGCGCTCCCACGAAGCTGCTGCTGCTGCTGCTGATGGTGATGGTGTCCCTGGGGAGAGAAGGACCTCTCGCTGGGAGACGGAGTGTCCGGGAAGGAGAGGCAGACGACGCGGGTCGGAGAGAGGCTGAGTCGAGGCCGGGTGTCGAGGACAGGAGCGGTCGTCTGATGGGCGGATATGGGACAGCTGAGCGAGGCGTGGATGGACGGGTGGACGTTGAGGCGGTGGCCATTGCATGGAGCGACGTCCGACGGCGTCAGGGGAGGAGAGAGATGGCGGTCGACGATGGGGACAGCCGCCGCAGAGGGATGAAAGGAGATGATGGAGGTAACGGAGGGAGATCGGTCGGAGGTTGGAAGGATAGAGGAGGAGGAGAGGGGAAGATCCGGTTGGAGAAGGACGATGGAGGAGGAAGAACCGTCGTTACGAGGCTCTGCAAGAAGATAAACCAAGATAAACCAATTTCAAGGTTGTCAATGACATGTTGTCAATGACATGTTGTCAATGACATGTTGTCAATGACATGTTGTCAATGACATGTTGTCAATGACATGCTATCAATGACCTGTTGTCAATGACATGTTGTCAATGACAGTCAGTCAATGGCATGTTGTCAACGACATGTTGTCAGTGACATGTTGTCGATCACAAAACAATGCTCCTAATAAATCTTTCAATACTCTAGTTTCATTTACTTTGGACTCTGCTAATTAACTAATAATCCGATTTCTTAACCGTTAGATCTCTTCCGCCATGATTGTACAATTCCTTTGTCACTTGTGGGGAGGGGCTTATGGTGTGGTGGGACCACAAAGGGGGTCCATTGGGGGAGGTCCGTTGGGGGAGGTCCATGGGGTTGTTTTATGGGCGGCAGTGGATCGACTAATAGCTGAGTCACTGATGGAGGAATTCGATGACATTAGGGACGAATAATTAACCGTCCTTCTAAGCAGATCCGTCGTTTGTTAACAGCCGGCGCTAATTAGCTGATCTCGTCAAAGGCACCGACCACAGAACAACGCTAATGTACGCCCTCGTACCCTGCGTCAATCTCTGTCACTGTCTGCCCCTCCCTCCCTCCCTCCCTCCCTCTGGGTGTCCCTACCTCTGTCCCTCCCTCTCTCTCTCTCTCTCTCTGCTGCCTGCCTGTCTCTTTCCCTTTTGCTTCTTCCCTTACCTATCTGTGTCCGTATGTCTTCCATCTACCTACATTCCCTCTCCATCCCTTGAATGAATTCCTGACCAACCAACCGGAACAATTCGATTCCACCTAATCGGCGATCACCGCTTCTCCCTCCTTGCAAAGTGCATGGGTTCCTACTGAGTAGCTATCCAGTAATCTCTGTTGATCTGGCAATTTAAATGAATGACGCCGCCCTCCTCTTTCCCCAGTCCTCGCACTGGCACCGCATGGGCTTACAACAGTGGCGAACAGTAGTGATGTGTTGTAGATTTGTAGTAAAGATGTAGCGTCGCCCTCCTCGTTTATCCTGGCTTAAGACTTGTACCACTATAGCACAACTCAGTAGCGCTGTTGGTGATTTTCTAAGGTCGTTCTGTAGCTTATTCAGTGGTAATAGACTGAGAATCTCAGTGTCCTATCTGCGGGAGCCTTTCTGCTCTCTTCCAGCCTTAACTTGTGCTCCGTTCTTCCTGTGGTGGCGAGCTTCTGGTGGGCCGAGCAAGCACCTCAACCAATCAGTGCAACGCCTTCTCGATTGTTGACCCTTCCACCTGGAACGCACTTCACTTAGAGATGCAACTGTGTCCACTAAGTAATGCAACTGCTGCAAAGGAGTAATCCAACTGTTGGTGCCAAGAAGTAATGCAACTGTTGCCAAGGAGTAAATGCAACTGTTGCCAATGAGTAATGCAACTGTTTCCAAGTGGTAATCCAACTGTTGCCAATGAGTAATGCAACTGTTGCAAGGAAGTAATACAACTGTTGCCAATGAGTGATGCAACTGTTGCCAATGAGTAATGCAACTGTTGCCAAGGAGTAATGCGCCTTTTTTTTGTTTGCAAGACGCTTAAGACTGATTTGCATCGCTGTGGCTGGGTCTGGAGCGCCTCTGAGTAGACTTCTTGAGAGGGCGCTGTATAACTGTTAAAAATGAATGAATGAATGAATGAATGGATGACTGAATGAATGAATGCAGCAGATGCAATAGTATGCCAATACCTTATGACAAAAACCTAAAAAAATCCAAAGCATGTGAGTTTCTTGAGAGCAACGAGGTCGTCTCACGGTGTAACAACTTTGCTACTTCTATTTATGTTTGTCTAACATTTGGTTCGGGAGGATTTTTTCATCTGTTTAACCAACGGATATTAATAATCACTCGAATTACTATCGGATCAGTGGAATGTGCTAGGTTTCTATTGCCCTTCCCTAAATCCTATTGCGTTCTTCTACGTCTCTCCATAAACCCATTGCATTCTGCTGTGTCTATCTAAAAGTCCCATTGCATATTGTTCCATCGTTTCTATTAATTTCATTTCGCTTCAAGTGGCTTTCTGCTAGCAGTATTACTTCTCTGCGAGTAAAAATGAATTGTTTTTATTGGCTTTCAGCTTTTTATTGTGGGACACAAAATGCGAATGCTTAGAGCTCTCGTCTTACAACGCAGAGAGAAAGGGTTCTTGCTGCTCCTCCTTCTCCTCCTCCTCGTCCTTCTCCTTATCCTCCTCCGTCTCCTCCTCCTCGTCCTCCTCCTCGTCCTCCTCCTTCTCCTCCTCCTTCTCCTCCATCTCCTCCTCCACTTCCTCCTCACAATAATATTAATACTTAAACAACAATTATTGCAGTAAAACCACTATCGCAAGAACAATCGCTTGCTCTCTTTTCCATGCAAACAGTTCGATCTCTTCTGGAGCAATTCATTCTTCCCGAGAGAGAGAGAGAGAGAGAGAGAGAGAGAGAGAGAGAGAGAGAGAGAGAGTGACAGACAGAGACAGAGACAGACAGGCAGACAGAGAGAGAGAGAGAGAGAGAGTGACAGACAGAGACAGAGACAGACAGGCAGACAGAGAGAGAGAGAGAGAGAGGCTGCGTGATAGACTATGTGACAGCCTGAGAGATTGAAGAGATTATTTGCGCATGAGTGAGATTTTAAGAAGATTTGAAGTGACAATGGAGGAAATTGAACGATTGTGAGGTT
Organism: Bimastos eiseni; assembly: GCA_959347315.1. Lineage (NCBI taxonomy): Eukaryota > Metazoa > Annelida > Clitellata > Crassiclitellata > Lumbricidae > Bimastos > Bimastos eiseni. The sequence goes on along the minus strand of OY365806.1, from coordinate 70,874,373 downwards.
GCTTAAGAGGATGTCAGATAATGCAAGATAGACAGATACACAGAGTTGTCCACGGATCGGATCAACCCGCGACTCGGGTCGGGTCGGGTCGGGATGGGCCGAGTCGGGTCGCGAATATCTGGAGAGTAGGCGGGTCGGGCTGGGTCGGGTGGAGATCATGTTGAGTAGAGTTGGATCGGGTCCCAAACCTGGAAACATTTCGAACCACCAATTTTTGCAGAGCCTAATTTCGACTATGTACTTCTCATAATGACTCGTTACGGTTAACATCGTCTGTGTCTGCATCATTGGCAAGAGTTCTTCAATTCATCCCAGTGAGGAAAGAACAGCAGAAGAAGATACCCCGTGGCTATCGCAAATCCGATTGAATCTGGTACGTGCTATTGACGTCTGAGACAAATAATCGGGTACCTTTTAAGCGCCTAATTCTTTGACTCCATGCGCATGAACAAACAAACCTTTGATTAAAATCTCTTACATAAGCCAGCATCGCTTTATCTAACAGTGATCCACATCGGACCCTGGTGTTAATCAACAACAATCAAATAAGTCAAATATGGCGAAGGTATTAGCCAACTAAGGCAACTCTGGATTTGTTCCTTTTTAACACCAAACTCGGCTCAAGCTGTCGTATGGAATAATTTCTCACGAACTTAAGAAATATTACAAAAATCAAAGGATGGATTAGAAAAGCATGTGAGTTATCTGAGAAGGCAACGCTGGGACATGTGGACCAGACTTTTAGGTACCTTATAATATCTTTAATTCTTTTGCAAATATTTATGGGGTAAGTAAGCTTAGGCCAAAATAAATGGAACAAAGGATTTCTTCCCTGATAAGTTCTCACAAATCAATATTATACTGTGTTGCATTTTTGCGACATGAGAATTTTACGATTAAAATATTAGTATAATTAGTACTAAAGGCGGGTCGGGTCAGATTGGATCAGGTCATGCACGTCATGGGTCGAGTCGAGTCAGATATTTGGCCTTAGAATTCGGGTCTGGTCCAGTCGGGTCCATTTCTCGATTGGTCGGGTTGGGTGGGTCATGAATATTGGAACCATGGACAACTCTAAAACAGAAAGAAAAGACAAACAAACAGACAGACAGACAGACGACAGACGATAGATGGATGGATGGATGGATGGATGGATGGATGGATAGATGGATAGATAGATAGATAGATAGATAGATAGATAGATAGATAGATAGATAGATAGATAGATAGATAGATAGATAGATAGATAGATAGATAGATAGATAGATAGATAGATAGATAGATAGATAGATATATAGATAGATAGATAGATAGATAGATAGATAGATAGATAGATAGATAGATAGACAGATAGATAGATAGACAGAGAGAGCGACAGAGACGGAGACAAAGACAGACAAACAGAGTGATAGGCAGATATAGAGAGACACAGAGATGCCCACTTAGAGAAACAAAGACAGACAGATAACCAGACATACAAGCAGAAATACAGAGAGAGAGAGAGAATGAATGACATTAGGAGACATTTTGAAGCAAGCAACGCGATGAACAACGCAGGCGATGCACAGATTTATAACTGTTTATCCACACAAATTCTCCACTAACAGTGTAAGAGTAATTTACAACTATTTTGCAATGGAAAGAAGAAAACCTGGCCACGTAGACAAACAGTGAGTTCCTAGCAATCACACAATCACACAAACACAAAATCACACAATCACACACACGCACATACACACTGTTGAAATCAACTCTCACCCGATTGCATCGTTGTTAAATATAATATCCTAGCGTCACAGCACTTAGGTCTAATCCCAAAACCTCCTACAACGACTACACGGAAAACCACGATGATGACAACGACGACGACGACGACGACGGCAGTAGCAACGACGACGACATATGATTACAACAACGACAACGACGACTCAATCCGACTCGATGTAGCAGACATCCATAGCATCTCGTCGGCAACACAGCTGCAGCAGCCGCATCAGTCAGAGCAAGCAGCCGTCAGATTCAGCGGCTGGCGTTGTTCGCAATGGAAGATGCAGGCAGGCACCGATTGGCAGCACCGCTGAAATTACGGTTTGATATCGGGAAGTCAAGCGCCGACGATCGACGGACTAGGAGCTGTTGGCGTCGACCGCTTCCCTTGCTGCGGTCGATGAGGCCGGGCGAGTGGATAGGCGAGGGGCCTGCGGTTGGAGGGCGGGCGGGTGTTCGATGCGCGCTGAGAAGGTCTCAGTGGGAATGAATTGGAAATCACGGGAGCGGAAGAACGAAAGGGGTTTGATCGGTGAAGATATCTCAGCCAATCAGAGGAGTGTTGTAGCAATATTATGCAGCATGGTGTAGTGTAATCGAACATTTATATAGCGCCGCTTCAAGATCTGTGGATCTTCACTGGAACAACGCTCTTCGTGCAAGGAAGGTTCACATAGTGGGTTCCCCATCTAGAGGGAGGACGGAAGTGTCCGAATGGACACGGAAACACCCGACGATAAACAGCAACACTCGAGGCAGCCATGCTAGCGACTTCGTTTACTCAGCCCCGGCTTATGAGAGCAGGTGACCATTCCTCTCCCTCGACACCGTCTCATCTTCGCACCAACAGAGTCTACTCATTGTCAACGACATTCGCGTCATCAATAGATCAATAGCGGCAGAAACACAAGAAACACAAAGAGAAAGATGGTAAGATAGACGAAGTGACATTCCATACACAGGAAATGTTTGCACGCATCTACGTATATATATATGTATATTTATATGTATATATATATGTACATATATGTATATATATATGTATATATATATATGTATATATGTATATATGTATGTATATATATATGTATATATATGTATATATATATGTATATATATATGTATATATATATATGTATATATATGTATATATATATGTATATATATATGTATATATATATGTATATATATGTATATATATGTATATATATATGTATATATATATGTATATATATATGTATATATATGTATATATATGTATATATATGTATATATATGTATATATATATGTATATATATATGTATATATATATGTATATATGTATATATATATGTATATATATGTATATATATATGTATATATATGTATATATATGTATATATATATGTATATATATATGTATATATATATGTATATATATATGTATATATATATATGTATATATATATGTATATATATATATGTATATATATGCGCTTGTAAGAATGTGCACAGCAAACAAAGTTAGATCTTCACGCATTAAGGTATGCATGTATCAATATGAAGACAGGCAGACAGACAGATAAACAGACAGATAGACGGACAGATAGACAGATACATAGACGCATATTATGAGAAGAGCCTGTGGCTGTTCGGAATCGAATCATTGGCGAGATGTCTTGGTGAGTCTTTTGCCAAGAAGTCTCTGACATTATTCTCCACATAATTACCTTCACTGGATACCATCGCCACCCACCGACTGTTCACCCCCACACCCGACCAACCCTCACGCGACTACAACCCACAACCCACGCACCTAATACGCATCCGCATATCCACCCCACCCCGGATACTCAAAGATGTCCTGGCACTACCTGGGGTAGATGGAATAGGAGGCAGAGAGAAAGAGAGAGAGAGACACACAAACATACAGACAGAGACAGAGAAAGTTAGAAAGACATACAGACAGACAGACTGACAGAGACAGTGACAGAGACAAAGAGAAACAGAGACAGAGGCAGGGACATATACAGGGACAGATACAAGGACAGAAACAGACAGAGAGAGACAGAAAGACTGAGACAGAGTAAGTACACAGAGACAGACCAAGGAGAGACCCAGAGAGAGAGAGAAACAGACCGAAGGAAAGAGAGAGAGAGAGAGAACGAGAGAGACAATGTTAGATACACAGAGCGATAGAGGAAGACAATATAGGCTGGCAGACAGGGATCTAGCAGAGAGGATATGGTCATGACAGCAGTGGAACAGAGGGTAGATACAGGGACAGACGCAAAGATAGAGGCATGGATACAAAGGCAGAGACAGAGACAGAGACAGAGACAGAGACAGTGTCATGCACAGGTACGGGTAGTGATGCAAACGGAGACATAAACCTGCGACAAAACAAATGAGAACTGATAATGTAGTAATGACGTACAGAAGCACACAGACAACCACACAAAGATACAGCGAGACACACACACACACACTGACAGACATATACAGCGACACCTAAACGCAGGCACACGGACACACAGGCAGACATAGGCACATAGAGCGACGCACTTGCTGCTACTCTTTCCCTGGTCAATAGAAATCAATGGTAGCTTTGTAGAAAGGAGCAGAACAGCAGAAGACGACGGCGATGGTCAACGGCTCAATGCCTCAGTTAAGATTCTGTGGCTGAGGGAATCGAAGATGACGTGTATTATCATCACAAGGGTAAACTACAAGCGCTGCTGCTGCTGCAGTCATCGTCACAGGTGAGCAGGTGCAGCAGCCAGGATGCTCTGATACTGATGTTGGCGATAGGGAGAAGATGCCATTGTGTGATCGCTGTTAGAAGCTGAGTGCGTTGTGGTATATACAGACGAAACAATGAAACGATTGTCATCAAAGTGTGACAATGATCATTGTAATGATGATGGCTATTATTATTATTTATTTATTCATTTATTTTTTTTAGTATTATTACTATTATCATTACTTTTTCTATTATTACTATTTATTTATTATTGGTAAAATCACTATCTTACTATAAGCACAAATATTATAATCGCTTTGTCATCATCACTTTTATGATCTTAATCACTATTATTATCACCATATCATTGTTGTCTTCAAAACATTCAACTTATTTGGGCGTGCTCTAGAATGTGGATGAAGACAATAGCCTACCGACGCCTGTGGAAACCCAGAACAACGAAGCCATTGCCAGAATAATAAGCAAAGCAATTGTTTATAGATGCAGGCCAAACCAACGAATTAACGATACAAGCTGTAGCTTAGGAGTGTTTAGCAAGCAAGCCACGGCTAAGACAAACACGGTGGATCATAAAATCGGTGACCCTTGTATCCTGTTGCGGTTGAAAGTGCTTCACGTTCAGTCGTATACATTTTCTTACTCAGATTTACACACAGACTGCTACTATAGACGAACGTAGGACATGTACATAATATGTGAGGCGGGTGGGTCAAAACCCGTCGCTTGTCGGTTCCTAATTAAGGAAATAAAGGTTGAAATAGACGGCGAGTGGGGTCAAAAACGCATAAAATTGTTTTATTATATATTTTTACAAAACAATATTTCTACTTTCAAAATCTGAAATAAAAATTTTTTAGATTCAAATACTTGGTTGGAGAAAAATGACTCTCAATGCCTATGGTGTCAAGATTTGCCATTGCTAAAATATACATGTTTTCAATGCTGAACGACCAAGATTTCATAGGCCGACCTGCTTTTATTTGCAAAGTAGAAAACAGATGTTGATGCCCCATGCCTTATCTCATACCGATTATAGCACTTTATTGTCCAGTAGAGTTGCGGAGTAATCAAGCAATGGTTGCTAGGATATTTGATGACATGAATATTCTAAAACTGTGACTTCGATTTTCTCAGTTGTTGAGAATACTCTAATGAAAGGGTCAAGCGAGTATAACGTAAGTTAAATAAAAGCTATTTCGATTCTGTAAAAAGTATTTAGGAGCAGATTCATTGTAGAAAATGATTTAATAAAAGAGTCAACTGATGGGTTTTGACCCCCCTCCAACCTCACATATGCACGCGTACATACACCTGCATAGCTACATGCGTGCATACGTACATCGGCGTACATAAAATTCGCACAAGACAAGAGACAATTGAGAAGATTTAGAAGTCAATGAAGCGAGAGCCATAAAAGGACTTTATTTTGAGAGAGGGAAAGACAAGACTAAAGCGTATGTAAAATGGGAGACGAAGGTGTTATAGAAGTAGTTAACAGTGTAATGGGATTTGTATTTATGACGTGATCTAATAAAAAAAGAGTCTTAGAATGAAGCGATTAGTCATAACAATTAGTTGAGAGAGGAGTTGAAGTTTGGTTTAAAGAAAATTAATCGAGGAGAACCTTCGGATTGTTTCTGGTTAAGAGTCACATTCAGTTGGACCATCAACTTCAAACAATTTATTTCACATTTGTAGATATCCTCTTTTTAAATTACCGTTCTCTTTTGTAAGTAAATTTAGTTTATTACCTTTGCGCAAGAAACGAATTCCTAACACACAGGTAGATATTTTCAGTGCATTGCCTAGATATTCAAAAGTCTTGGAAAACGATTTTGAGAGCGAGCCCAAAGAATGGAGTTACGACGAAAAAATCCTTATTGTTGTATCTGACGTCACTGATGGTAATATTGGTAACATAGGAGATGTATTATTCGCTTAATTGAAGTGACGGCATTGATACCACTACAGTCATTTTTGTTTATTGCTGTATACAAACGAATTGCCCTGGAGACTACTCGATTATGTAGCGCATGGTCATAAAACGTCGTCTGGTAATATTGGCAAAGCAATCGTAGGATGTGAAAACTTGCCAGTAGTACTTTTTACAACAACCACACTCGACAATCTTCCAGTGTCGACAAAGCCGAGCTAAGTACCGATCAGAAGCATTTATTCAATATATTCATTCATTCATGACGAAAATTTATATAGCACCCTTCAAGGTACTACTCAGGAGCGCTCCCGACCCCGGCACGGCTAAAAGGAAAAATTTTTGGCGAGTATAAAAGAGTATGAGTGGACCCTTGGGGAACAACCGCAACGCCAGTGGGAACGTGTTCCAGATCTAGCAACCAACCACTGAGAAGGCACGATTTTGTTAAGTAGCTGAAGGCTTACGGGCAAATGGGGCAATGCGTAGGCCTCGCTCAGTAGAGCAGAGAGAGCGGTGACCAGGTGCACTCAAAGCAGTTTAGCAGAGATCACAAAGATAGGCAGGGGCGAGACCCAGCAAGGACCGCTTTACCAAAGCGATGCCGAGCTATCGCTGCTGGGAAATGCCCGGAAGAAGTGATTAATCGATGTACAGCTTCAGCGATCCATTCAAGACGACTACAGCCGATGAAAGAATTCTGTGACTCAAATTGACTCTGCTAAACTAAGGCAACAAATTTGTCAGGGTTGCAAAACTCCTTATGAAGGTCTTTACTTCACATCAAGGCCGCATCTTCCTCTTGATGAGGTTCTCACCATCGAGGTCCTAAAATGATAGCATATTTAAGATTCCTGTCTAAAGATTCGCTGCATTTTGTTAATTCATTGGAGGAACCACTTCATCTCCATTCTTTACACATTTCGAGAATCTTCCGCTTGTGATGTAAACTGTTGACAGAAATCACAACTGACATGAGAGAAAAGAACTGGGATCCGGGCGGACACTATAGCTGCAAGGAAACAAGGCTAATCCACTACAGACCGACAGACAGTTCCATGTGGCACCTTCTACGTTGACTTAAGAAATCGGAACGAGACGGACAATTGTGAATCTACCTTCACAAGGCAAACGGTCTACGAAGAACTTCTGGAAAGTGTCAAAATCAAGAACACAATTGAAACCATTGTTGAATTACTTTTGTTTCCTTGTCAGATCCAAGACATGCAACGAAGCTCAAGCAGATGTGTTAATGAAGGCCAGACTCAATCTCCGTTCATTTGTAAATATTCGTTTAATTTAAAATTTCCAAGCCGCAGTATGATTGTAAGAGCAGCACGAACGAATGATGGCAAGCTATTACAGAAGTCGAATTTAACCGTCGCCTGCCACGCAGGGCGCCCAATACGTCACACGTCTCATTTTTTAAACAAACTCCACCACCTAGTGAAAGAAGGAAAGAAGTCAACCTTAGGGGTACTGGTCTCGAACTCGGTTATTTTCCGGGATAGGTCAGAGGGGTTGGGCCATATGGATTATTCCTATAATAGTCTTCCTATGATAATCTGCTGATGAACTCACGTTCTCTCAGTCGACAATCCAGTACTGTAGCCAATGGACCATCTTTACGACCTCACGTGCATTGCTTTGGTGTCGCCACCTGTTGTAGACTCTGATAGCAATGCCAACCGCAGATCTATCGAGTGGAGTGCACCTAGCGAACGGAACTCAACTTACACAATTGGTGCATTATCGAATTGACAACACCTAATTGAGAACAATAATTACCAGTCAAGGATGCCAAGAGCTCGACCTCTGGACCTCGTGACTTACTTACTCGTTCACTGTCTTTACTTTTTTGTAATGTAATTTGATATCAATGGAGCGTAATTCAATTTAAACCAAACCAAAACATTCACAGCTGATCGAAGTAATACCAACCGAATCGATTTATGATATATTTTTATTAAATACTCGATTCACTAGTGCAACCATTCCCAAACAATCGGGTCACGGGACAGAATTCTGAGCTTCGTTAATCTTTTTATTTAATATTTTATATAAATAGTTTTAAATAAACCAAATGAATGACACTGACTGCAACAAACGGTCACTTTCCGGCAACAGTTATGGGCATCACCAAAACGCAAGAAATTTGAATGGATTTCCGATTTTTTCATTTCACTTATAGATCAGCATATTAGATACAAATTTAATATTGTTTTGTATTTAAGCATTTATAGAGCGCCTCCAGTAGCGTGAACCGTTCAGAAGTGCTGCCTGTGCGCAAGTCCACGCGAGGAAAGTAGGTTTTAAGAAAAGCGAAAGCGGACGAGAGACCGTCAGATAGAATTTTAGAGCGAAAGAGAAGTGTAAAATGAAAGCCCGATATTAGTGGAGACAAAACTTGGA
>OY365806.1:70848017-70863017 GCA_959347315.1 Bimastos eiseni | reverse complement strand
AGGTAGAGACGTTCTTTCGATTGACGACCATGATCTTCTCGGTCACGATCGTCGTTTTGTCCGCTTTCGCTCTCGTCGAATTGGGTAAGTCAGCCGAGCAATGGGGGCAATGGGGGCAATGGGACGAACCTAGGGGCTATCGAGAAGGTTAATGGATTATCCGGACAATAAAAGAATGTAATATTATTTGCATTTATAGTATTAGTAATATTAAACTGTCATTGTCATTTTTATATTTGCAGTTGTTATTGGTAGTGCTTTTTTCTGGTGGAACGCGCCGGAACGCGTTCCAGCACCGTTTTTTAATTACTAAAAAATTAAAAAATGTAGTTGTGCAAAAACTCTGCAATCTGATATCAAACCTAACAATTTAAATTTTTACAATCTAAAATGTGTGAGTAAGTGTTGTGATCATTGTGTGCTAACAAATTTATTTTAGATCTCTATGGTGGCTAATTTTAGCGTCATGTCTTTCGACATAACAGATGCGTTCCGGCAAATTTTTTAAAGGAACAAAGCACTGTTTATTTCTCTTATTGTCAGTTATTATTATTCATAATATCGATGTCATTGTTTTATTAGGCCTATTGTTATGGCGAGGATGTGAACCCTCGATCTCTCGCTAGAGTGTCCATTCCGCTTACCACAACACCATTGAGCTAATTACTACTACCTGATGTAACGTGGTGTAATATAATCGAACAGCCGCACAAACCGAGGAGCGCTCTCAACGGTCGTCGGTGCTTGGGCGACAAAACAGGAAATTTCAATTCCTCTCAGAGCAGAGACAATAATAGGGGCCTAGGCCTACACCAACATATAATAATTAGCAGGCATCTGTATCAGCTGACGACGGGAATCTGTTGGTTGAATCCACACTTGTGCGTGGGCCCACCACTGGCGACAGCTTCCGAAAACTGTGCACTGCTTTACTGACTGATATAAAATAGTCGTTCTTAATGACAGCAAGCATCATTTGAGCTAGCGCAGGCGCTATAGAAATGCTCGGTAGCATACATTACACTGCGCATGTACATGTACTATATAATGCTATAATGAAGGTGATGGCGATGACAATGTTGATTAAAATTAATATGATGATTGAAAGAAAGTACCAGTTGAATCACCTTCCTTAAAGTCTGGAATACAATACATGACTAATCCAAGTCATTTTCAATGTCAATCTTCAAAACAATTCGACGGATACAATTTATTATGCCGCAATTCGACCATCATTCCAGAAAGATTTCGTGCTTTCTCAGAAGCTTTTTCCCGGTAATATCGACACAATACACCTCAGCAATTCTCAATGTTCCATAAAATTTCTTTTGAAACATTAGAGTCACTTATCCGAGCAAATCTTGCCATAGTTAAGGCGTCCATTTTGGAAACCTATCAACGAGATTGTCATCGGGTTGGACCAAACGCCAGCCTTGCAAAGTAATCGCGAGGAAAATTGTCTTTAACGATTTGTAATGGGAGATGGATTTCTGTTAGGTGACCTTGGACGACGAGTTTATGACTTAGGTGAATCGAGAAAAATCTGAAACTTGCACAAGTGATTTCTATCAATTTCTGTTTGATAAAAAGCTCCCTTTGAAAGAAAACTTTTACAAAATCGGTGTTTAACTATATATTTAGATACAAGTATGCATAATTATACTATCCCAAATGCGTGGAAACGTTAACAGATCGATAAATATATACTCTCATCCTGTACCTGGATAATTATAATTGAGTCAAAATTTTAGAACTTAATAATATATCTAAACAGCCGCTGAGCTGTTTAGATTTGGTGGAGAAATGACTCTGACAAAACTACACGAGATATGTGTGGACGTATGGGAGACCGGGAATTGGCCAGAAGAATGGTCACAGGCAATTTTTATTCCACTGCCGAAGAAAGGAAATCTACTTCACTGTGGTAATCACAGAACAATTGCGCTAGTCTCACATGCCAGTAAGATTTTGTTACGAGTGATACTGGAACGTATCCAGACCAAGCTGGAAACAGAGATCGCTGAAGAACAGGCTGGCTTTAGGCCAAGAAGAGGCACGAGAGATCAAATTGTGAACTTAAGAATCATCTTGGAGAAAGCGAGAGAAAGGAAACATTCACTGTACCTCTGCTTCATTGACTTTACAAAAGCTTTTGACATGATTCAACACGATCAACTATGGATAACCATGATGGAGATGGGTTTCCCACCCCACCTCATTCAGCTATTGCGAAATTTCTACAAACAAGAACGAGCTACTGTCAAGACAGACAGAATTATGTCGACATGGTTTAGTATTAAGTAAGGAGTCCGACAAGAATGTAATTTATCACCAAGCCTGTTTAACATTCCAGCAGAGCAGGTGATGCGAAAAGCACTACTAGGCTACAACAAGGGATTCAGGATTGGAGGGAAGACTATTAATAACCTTAGATATGCTGATGACATCGTGCTACTGGCCACTTCACCAGATGATTTACAGGAGTTGGTGCAACGTGTTGAAATATCAGTAAAAGAATACAGTATGCTGATTAACGTAGCAAAGAAAAAGTAATGACAAATAACAATGACGCACTTTTTATCAAAGTGGACGGATACAAACTGGAACAAGTGGACTCATTTACATACTTGGGGAACGAAGGACGGGGACTGCGCGAGTGAGGTAAAATCAAGATTATCACACAGCGTCGTTAAACGGCAGCTACCACAACCTCCGATCCAAATTCTGAATTAAATGGGCGAATAATAATTTTGTTGTTGTAAACCGACTGTCGTGAACCATTTGTCTGTGAACCACTTCCGAACTGATCACCCTAGACACCTCTAAAGATGTCCGACTGACGCCGTAATCAGCATGGAACAGTGTCGCAGGTGTTCACATCGTGCAACTATCCACACCTTTAAAGCCTTACCAACTGATTTTATATAGTTCTGAAACAAGGGTGTAAATTATGTTCCTGCATATCATCTTAAGAAATAGTTCATTTTGGCATTACGCCACCCGGGGATGAGACGAGTGAGGCAGTTTCCCGTTGCTTTCCTTACATACAATAATTAAGGATGAGCAACTTGTCCAACGCAGTGACTCGAGGATGGTTCAAACCTGCGATCCTCTGAACGCAAGGCACCGAACAACCCACTACGCCACCACGCCCTGGAACGCTAGGATGCACATTGTTTCTTGTCGAAAACAAGCTAGGTTTCCTCTCATTTAACGACTGGTCATCTTGGATGATTTGGTGTCGCTCTCCTCTCTTCTTCAGTCTTTGGACTGGCACTGTCAACGTCCAAACAGTGGAGGAGTTTCTTGGACAATTCTAGAACGTTACTCATTTATATTATGTTAAGAAAAAAACAGTAAAATTGTTGGTTTCGAACTACTATACTGCTTGCTCAATTTGGCAGTACCAGTCCCAATCCAGGATAAAGTAGGAGGGCGATACTGATTATCTTCGACGTCACGTAGTGTCGTTAATTTGATTACTACTACATTGATTTCGTACTATCTTTCGACACGTTTAAATCGTTCTACACTGAGGCTATAAAAACGTGGTTGTGCCATTTCAACAACCTTCCGTAAACAAAACATAGCAAGAAAGCAGAAAGTAAAGAGGTCACACACGTTCTATGAAATCAATTAAAATACTTCATTAACCTTAAAGACGTCAACAGTCTTTATTGATATAAGATGTCATTAAACTTTTGAATAATAATAATAATAGTAAATAATACGTTAGTTGATGAAATTATGAGCGTAAGCGATGTGACATGGGCAGCAAATTTCTGTTGACGGCAACGGCCTCTGTTGTCACCACCTGTTGTTAAATTCTGGTTCCATCTATTCGTTAGTTTGACGATGCCACACAATTTGACATTCTATCGTATTGGACTGAACTTCAGGACATGTGACACTTGTGCCATAGCATATAGTAACAACAACAATGATGATGATGATGATGTTGATGATGATGATGGGGAGGAAGAGGAGGAGGAGTACAATAGTAATATCAATGGTAACTGTAGTAGCGGAAGTAGCTGTTTAAGTAGCAGTAGCAGGAGTAGTGCTTATAAAGTGCTAATGCCACTATTAAAAATTTCAATAATAATAAACTAATAGCAAAATAATTCTAATGAAATGTCTTTCATTCGTTTAAAAAATAGTTTGCTTACATGCACGCATATATACACACATACACAGACACACACAGACGCATACATACACCTACACCGATGCATTACAAAAGAGAAGGAGAATCATCGCCTTCATTTGTTTAGCCTCGGCATATGAGCCTTCTCCATCGCCACCCAATCTCCCACAGCCCTTCCGTCGTCCTCTTCCCACCTCCCCAATTCACCCCTTCCTCAACCCAAACCGACAAAACGGAAAAAGATGACATAGTGCGATAATTGGCACCGTCTCCTCTCCCTCCTCCTCCCCCTCCTCCTCTCTCCTCGTCCTCCATAATAAACCACGTGTCGTTCTGGTTCGTCTAAGACTCGCGTCTCTCGCTATTCGTTCTGTTCGCTCCAGCGCATTGACAGTCCCATTAGCCGACAGTCCTAGAGGTCGCTTCTGTCCCTCTTTACCAATTCCCACTGACCTTCCCTTTCCATGTCCTTCTGCGTGTCTTCGCTTCCCTCTGCGTCCCTTTCTGTCTCTCTCCCTACCTCTTCGTTCTTCTGCGTCCCTCCCATTCCCTCTACATCTCTCTGGATTTCTCTGCGTTCCTCTACATTTCTATCTATGTCCTTCTCCGTCCCTGCCAATATCTCTGCATCCGTCTGATCCCACTGCGTTCCTCTGCGTCCTTCTGCATTTCTCTCATTGTATCTCTTTGTTCCCTCCAATCTATCTGCATCCCTTTGCATCCTTTTGCATCCATCTGCGTCCTTCTACATTCCCTTGTGTCCTCTTCGTTTCTCTGATCCATTCTGTGTGTCTCAGCGTCCCTCTGCATCCATCTGTGTTCACATGTGCTCCTCTATGTCCACCTGTGTATCCCCATGTCCTTCTGTGTCCTCTTGAATCTCTCCATGTCCCTCTGTGTCCTCTTGTGTCTATCGATTTCCCTCTGTGTCCCCGTGTGTCCATCCATGTTCCTCTGCGTTTCTCTATGTCCCTCTGTGTCTCCGTGTGTTTCTCTATGTCCCTCTGTGTCTCCGTGTGTTTCTCTATGTCCCTGTGTGTCTCCCTGTGTTTCTCTATGTCCCTCTGTGTCTCCCTGTGTTTCTCTATGTCCCTGTGTGTCTCCCTGTGTTTCTCTATGTCCCTGTGTGTCTCCCTGTGTTTCTCTATGTCCCTCTGTGTCTCCCTGTGTTTCTCTATGTCCCTCTGTGTCTCCCTGTGTTTCTCTATGTCCCTCTGCACATATCCCATTCCTCACCATCCGTAATTCCTTGGCTGCCATTCTATTAATACGGTCTGCTTGGGATTAATTGTTCAACGTTCTATTGTTGTGTCCTATAGTTTAAGCACAATGGGGTTCAGCGCCGGCTGCTGAGGCCCCGTCGTTGTCGGCGTCGTTGCCGATTATCATCGTCATCGTCAACGTTATCATCATCATCATCATAAGCAGCAGCAGCACCGTCATCATCATCATCATCATCGTCGTCGTCGTCGTCATCGTCATCGTCGTCATCATCATCATCATCACCACCACCACCATTACCATCTCGTCACCATAACCAATTCATTAGCATCATTGCCATCACCAATTCATCACCATCATCAACATCATCATCATCATCGTCGTCGTCGTCATCGTCATCGTCGTCGTCGTCATCAACATCATCATCACCACCACCACCATTACCATCTCGTCACCATAACCAATTCATTAGCATCATTACCATCACCAATTCATCACCATCATCAACATCGTCATCGTGGTCGTCGTGTTCTTAATTTTTTCTTACGCGGTATTTACGATACTTAAACCTGTTAAGTCATTACGTTGCCATTTTTTTCAACTGAGTCTGACGATCAAGGAAATATTGATATCAACATCGAATTCTGACGGTTTCTTGCAAATTGAAGAACGTCAACTAGGAGGCAATTCAACGAGATAATGACCAGTCGAAGAGCTAATTAGTCAGTCAATTAGTTAATACCAGTCAAACAGCTAGCCTCCAGCCAACGGCATAGCCAGCAGTAGGCGAATTGGCCACACAGGCCAGAGAGTCAGTCAGTAAAAAGGTCAATCAAGGAGCTAGACGCTTGAGAGAAGCAGCAGCCTGTAAGTCAACAACAGCCATGACGGAGAATTATCGTCAAGACGGACTCCATGAAAGAGATAATCTCTTTGAAGTACCCAGTCACAAGAAGACAATGGTCGGTTTCCTTTGATGAACGCGCTTTCTTCTTGGCACCCGATTTTACAAATTTATGGGACATAGTTTGAGCGCTTGGTCGCAGCTCTGGGTTGAGACTTCCATCCGATAATTTAAAGATTCTGGCAGCGATTAAGCGTCAGCGGCAGCGATTAAGCGTCAGCTTAGTGGCAAGGAACCAGCTAATACACCAGTGAAAATCTACAGCCAAGTATGGAGGGTCCAATTCTTGGTCGCAGTCTACGATGGTTGCAGCCAACGTCATTGTAATTGTCATCCAGAGATTTCTGTTGCGATCAACGAAATTCAGGACGTGGGAATAAATTTAACGACTGAAGTAAAATCAATAGGAAGGGAAATTAATTAGTTTGGAGTTACATGAAAAGGCATCGGATTGAAGAGGTTGGAGATTTGAACTCCATCCATCTTTGCAATCAATTCTGAATAAGAATGAATCAGTTGGGTTCAACGAGTCGGTGGGAGTTCACCAGTGGCGACCTAAATATTACAACATTATTTTTTATTATTTATTTTATTCTGAAATTTGATATCGCCCTTCTTCCAACATTTTCATAGACTGAATCGCCAGTTAGATTAGAGAAAGGCTTTTAACAGATATAGGCCTACAGACTTCATTACATAGATGGTGACTTGCTTAAATACCTGGATTAAGCATAAAACATACATACATACATACATACATACATACATACATACATACATACATACATACATACATACATACATACATACATACATACATACATACATACATACATACATACATACATACATACATACATACATACATACATACATACATACATACATACATACATACATACATACATACATACATACATACATACATACATACATACATACATACATACATACATACATACATACATACATACATACATACATACATACATACATACATACATACATACATACATACATACATACATACATACATACATACATACATACATACATACATACATACATACATACATACATACATACATACATACATACATACATACATACATACATACATACATACATACATACATACATACATACATACATACATACATACATACATACATACATACATACATACATACATACATACATACATACATACATACATACATACATACATACATACATACATACATACATACATACATACATACATACATACATACATACATACATACATACATACATACATACATACATACATACATACATACATACATACATACATACATACATACATACATACATACATACATACATACATACATACATACATACATACATACATACATACATACATACATACATACATACATACATACATACATACATACATACATACATACATACATACATACATACATACATACATACATACATACATACATACATACATACATACATACATACATACATACATACATACATACATACATACATATACTCTAAAGATACATGCACATCTGCGTGAGATAACCATTGGCGTCTGCTATAATAAGCTCACTGTGAACAGTTCTGCCAACTTCATACATTCCAATTTAACACAAACACAGTGTGCGTCTGATGAACATGCTTCAGGAGATCTAATAATATCATTGGTTATTTTAATAAACGTTCGAGTGTTGACTTTAAATCAATTATTTCCTATTCTTTCAGTTGAGACGTCTACTTGGTCCGAATGGTGGACTTACGAAGGGATCTCAGGTAGAGTTCAAAGTTCAAAGTCGATAGACGACATTATGAATCACCTTGATCGTATTTTCATTTATTCATATATTTCATAGATTTATGTAGCGCCTCTTGAAGACTAGTGCTGAGGATCGCTAACGACAAAATCCCGGATAAATAGAGAATTCTCTTAGGATAGAATAGGACTAGGGCTTCAGGCTTTTGGATGAATCCATACACACCTACCCATATGCACACATACATACACATATACATATACAATTATACATGCAGGCATAATATACGTGCACAAATACACACATCCACACATCCTTACATACATACATACATACATAAATACATACATACATACACACATACATGCATACATACATACAAACATACATACATACATACACACATACATACATACACACATACATACATACATACACACACACACACACATACATACATACACACACACACACATCACACATACATGCATACATACATACATACATACATACATACATACATACATACATACATACATACATACATACATACATACATACATACATGCATACATACATACATACATACATAAATACATACATACATAAATACATACATACATACATACAATACATACATACATACAATACATACATACATACATACACACACACACACACATACATACATACATACATGCATACATGCATACATACATACATACACACATACATACATACATACATACATACATACATACATGCATACATTCATACATGCATACACACATTCATACATGCATACATTCATACATGCATACATAGATACATACATACATACATACATACATACATACATACATACATACATACATACATACATACATACATACATGCATACATACATACATACATGCATACATGCATACATGCATACATTCATACATGCATACATACATTCATACATGCACACATTCATACATACATACATACATACATACAATACATACAATACATACATACATACATACATACATACAATACATATATACATACATACATACACACACACACACATACATACATACATGCATACATGCATACATACACACATTCATACATGCATACATACATACATACATACATTCATACATACATACATACATACATACGTACATACGTACATACGTACATACGTACATACCTACATAAATACATACATACATACATACATACATACATAAATACATACATACATACATACAATACATACATACATACATACATACAATACATACATACATACATACACACACACACATACATACATACATACATACATGCATACATGCATACATACATACATACACACATACATACATACATACATACATACATAAATACATGCATACATTCATACATGCATACATACATTCATACATGCATACATTCATACATGCATACATAGATACATACATACATACATACATACATACATACATACATACATACATACATGCATACATACATACATGTATGCATGTATGCATGTATGCATACATGCATACATGCATACATTCATACATGCATACATACATTCATACATGCATACATTCATACATACATACATACATACATACAATACATACAATACATACATACATACATACATACATACAATACATATATACATACATACATACACACACACACACATACATACATACATGCATACATGCATACATACACACATTCATACATGCATACATACATACATACATACATACATACATACATACGTACATACGTACATACGTACATACGTACTTACGTACATACGTACGTACGTACGTACATACGTACATACGTACATACGTACATACGTACGTACATAAATACATACATACATACATACATACGTACGTACATACATACATACGTACATACATACATACGTACATACATAAATACATACATACATACATACATAAATACATACATACATACATACATACATACATACATACATTCATACATGCATACATATATACATAAATTCACACGTAAGTAAATATACATAATGCAAGCACATATAAACACATACATGCATGTATATACGCACGCACATGCACAGACACACACACATATATACCTATATGTATACATATATACATGTATATCATGTTCCCACCGACTGCTCTGCCCTTGCAAACGAGTGAGGTGGACAATGATTGACAGGTCACGAGCACCTGCTTAGCGACGCAGGTCCTCGCTAGGTACAAGAGAGACGCAAGCGACCGCTAGAGGCGCTCTATATATTACCTGCCTTAAAAATAATATAACGGATAATGTGATGTATAATGTGGGAGATAATGGTTCGACATTAGAGGAAACCGTTCTAGCACGCGTCACCAGCGAAAGAATGTTTTCACGACGAGCTCACATTATCCACGTCGTCATCATCATCATCATCATCATCATCATCATCATCATCATCATCATCATCATCATCATCATCATCATCATCATCATCATCATCATCATCATCACATTTATCATCATAATCGTCTTCATAATCTTCACCATCTTCACAATTGTTATCATCATTATCATCTTCATCATCTCAATCATGATCATCATCATCATAATCATCGTTGTCATCATCATGATCATCATAATCATTATAGTCAATATAATCATCAGACAGACAGACAGACAGACAGACAGACAAAGACAGCGTTAGGGTTTAACCCCTAACCTTTCGGTCCAATGTAGGCCTACAGCCTACCGTGTGGCATCGCAAAGTAGGCTTTCGTCTATAAAACGCGCTTAGAAACCTTTTCCCGTTGGTATACAGTGTACTGTGGATATTTAGCTCCATGGACATCGCCATTCGCCATGCTCACGCAGAGGCACTCAAAAGTAGACACACAGACTATCACACATACAAGCACACATTCTCACATATATTCTCACATGCATGAATACTTCTAGGGAAGCGTTGTAAAGCCCTTCAAGAAATGACCAGATTTACAAAGACCGAACATCCTTCGGATTAATTAATATCCGGCTTGTACCAAGAGAAATAGGGAAAACACTTTCCACCTCTGATGAAGAAGGCATCTTTAGTCGATGGATATCTCGCAGTTGCAGGGTTCACTTAGTGTACGATGCCAACCTCCTCCTCCATCTCTTCCTTGCCCCCGTCCCCAACTCGTAGTTCCGGTCGCAAATCCTTCTCTCGTCTCTAAGTCTTTGGTCAATATATTAATCCGATATCACAACTTTCATGTCCTTAACATAATCCGACTTAGCCGCAACTCGTCCCCTCCCCTCCTCCTCTCTGTGGCAACCTTACTTGGACCGAGCCCGGACAACCCAGCTGACACGGCGCAACGCTCGTGGATAAGCTGGGGCCCGACGTTTCCTCTGAGTAGCGCTTTAAAAGTCTCAAGATTACGATTACGATAGTTAGCGGAAATATGCGAGAGAATATGAAGTTTCGAATGGACGAAAGCCCACGTGTAGGAAGTCACGTAGTGGATGGTAGAAGCGGAAAAGCGGGAAAAGTAAAGGAGTGAGCGGTGGGGTGGCTATAAATAAGAATGGATGAGGGAAGCCAGGGTAAGGCTTGGACTCGTCTGTCTCTGTTATTGATGGTCTGACAGCAGCAGGAAGGAAGGAAGGAGAGAATGCTGGATGAAGGATGACGTAGTTTGCGGAAGAGATGCGGGCGTTGCTGGTCTGTCTATCGGCTGCTTAATTGGTTGGGCTTCGATGAAATAGGAGCTATATGATGAGTGAAATGAATGAGGGAGGAAAGGAATTAGATAAAAACCGAATGAATTATAAGACCCAATCGATGAGTGTAGGAGGGAATCAGTTAGGAATTGAATGAATGAAAGAATTAAAAAATGAAAGAATAAGGTAATGGATGAACGACAGAATGAATGGATAAACCAATGAACGAATGAAATAATCAAATGAAACAAATGAACGAATAAACGATTGATTGAACGAATGAATGAACGAATGAACCATTTGGGAAAAATAGATGAACTAAAACAAGAATGCTCTGGCTATATGAAAATTTGTACAAAGAAAGTTCTTAACTCGCTTAAGCGAAATTCTAGGTCAATGTGACTATTTTCAGCACATCACTTTCTTTAGATTAAGATATTTTGACATTAAACTTCTTAAACGGCTTACATTGACGACATTTCATATAAATATGATTACTTGGATTCGCCTTTCTTGGAATGCAAATAAGGCGCATTAGCTACAAAACCACGGCGTCACTCAGAGTAATGGGGCACTCGCGATCGGGTAGAGCCACCCACATACACGCGCACAATATATATTATACGTGCGTGTGTGTGTTTGGATGTGTGTGTGTGTGTTTGGATGTGTATGTGTGTGTGTATGTATGTGTGTGTGTGTATGTATGTGTGTGTGTGTGTGTGTGTGTGTGTGTGTGTGTGTGTGTGTGTGTGTGTGTGTGTGTGTTTAAATCAACAAAAGCGACTTCTTTTTTAAAGGGCTATCATGTTCTAACGTCGAGAGAGGGCAGTCACTTAGGCGCAGGGTGTCTAAACGACACAAGACTTGAATGACCGGTCTGCTGGAGAAGGGTTCTAAGGGGGAATATGTGAGTGAGGGTACAAGATCCTCCGTTGCTCTTGAGCGCCCATCGGAAAATGATTGGAGATCGGTTCTGACGTGCACAAATATTTGTTGCCTCAATCAGATGTTGTCCAAAGGCAAACAGACGGAAAATGGAAGAAGAGAGAGGAAGGGAAGTGGAAGGATGAGGAGACGACGTGACTGGAAGGATAATCATTTCCACCATAGAAGGATTAGTAACAAAACAGTCATCCATACGATAATTCATCCATCTATCCGTTTATTCATCCATCTATCCGTTTATTCATCCATCTATCCGTCCGTCCGTCCATCAATCTATTCAACCATTTATCCACCCACCCACTCATGACCTAGTCTAAGAAATTCCACCCATCAACCCACCTATCCCAAAAATACCCACCCAAAACCCACCCACCCAAAAATATCCCCAAGACCAAAACCACAAATCCACCTACCCATCCCAAACATACCCACTCAAAAATCCACCCGCCCACCTCCACCCATTCACCCACTCACCTCAAAATACCCACCCAAAACGCACCTACCGCAACGCACCCTTCCCAACCCATCACATGTGCTTAATATGCATAATTGAATTCTGTTTATTAATGAGAACGTTTATGTATTTTGTCAGTATATATATATATATTTAAATATATATATATATGCATGTATGTTAGTATGTATGTATGTGTATGTATGTTCGGATAACAACATCTACATTCTCACACAACCTATGATATCATATCATCCATCATAGTTCCTCTACATGGCACAAAAACCGACCACAGAATAAGACGAGTCTTTTCAAAAACGGAACAACAGCTTCTCTGGGAATATCTTCCCCTCCGAATTTCTCCGAATTAATGACCCGGTCGCAAGGCGGCGCTGTCCGATCCTTAACGAGGCCAACAGATGTCGCTGTAAAGGAAACGGAAGTCGTTCTTGTTCCCAGTTCCCTGCTGACTCATACATCGTTCGTTCGTCGTTCGTTGTTTGTGGCTTCGAGTCCTTCTTCATTGTCTTCTTCTTCTTCTTGAAAGGATTGTCGTTCGTCCAGCCAGGCGTAGCAATTAGATGGCATGAGGATGGAGGAGCACGTAGGGAGAGAGAGAGAGAGAGAGAGAGAGAGAGAGAGAGAGAGAGAGAGACAGACAGACAGACAGACAGACAGACAGACAGAGAGAAAGAGAGAGAGAGAGGAAGAGGGAGGGATAGAGGGAGGGATAGAGAGGGGAAAGATAAAGGACAGAGAGAGAGAGAGAGGTAGAGAGCGATTAAGGGTGGGAGGGAGAGGTGGAGGAAGTGAAGGAGTGAGAGGGGAGAGAAGGATAGGCGATGAAATGGAAGTAGAGTGGCAGTGAAACTGAGTGAGGTAGCGAATCTAGCGATACATTCAGGCAGGGGTAGAGAGTCAAAGAGAGACATAAAATGAGACAGATGCAGGCAGAGAGTGAAAGATAGACTGAGCGAGACACTTAGGCGAAAAAACTCACAGAGACGCTGGATCACACAAGCAAACACACACACACGCACGCACACACACACACAACCAGACGTGCGTGGAGGCAGACCCACACAGACCTCTAGAAGAACGAGATAAACGAAGCTTGTTCCTTGTTCTACGTCTATTATCGTCATCATCACAATGATCTAAAACAACATCATCATCATGATCATCATCATCATCTACGCCAAGCCATTTCTCTCGGTGGCCGCATCTGACGGGCAGCGATAAGGCGTCGACGCTGCTGTCATCGGCGAGAATAGCTCGCATCGACGGCTGACGCGAACGCCGCCCTTCCCTTCTCCATCGCCTCCTCAACTAACAGCTTCACCTGAGAAGGGAAGGGAAGGCAGGCTTGATGAAGAGGTTGATAGGCCTCATAAGGAATAAGTGGAAGAGGAGCAGAATTGCACCCTCAGGGAGGAATTCTGCGGTCATGGGGAGTGCCTGTGATTGGGAGAGTGGATGAGAGGTGGGAAGGTGGATAATGGCCGAGGAATGGACCCCAACAACAAGTGCTTGCTATGAGGGGTGGTGACGTTTATAGCGACCCCCTAAATTCAAATATCTCCGTTTATTTATATCCATATAATAATAATGCTTACATACCCATGTATGTATGATTTTACACCTCATGTGTAAACACCCATATATATATATATATTATGCATATACATATATATATTTGTATATATATTTGTATATATATATGTATATATATACATGTATATATATATATGACTGCTATAAAATACATATACATTTCTATACATACATGCGTATT
>OY365806.1:70840517-70843017 GCA_959347315.1 Bimastos eiseni | reverse complement strand
AGGGAACCAGCTTATACGAGAGCGCTGCGTCTTGTCAGCGAGAAATTCGGAGGCCGGTGATTGGATGAACCAGAGCACAGAGTACTGAAGCGGCGTAGCTTCTAAGAGTAATAGTAACAGTAGCAGTAACATAATTTGCTATTACCATTTTTTTTTGATTACTTGAAAGGGGGGCTATGTGACTCTAGCGAATTGTCTGTCACTCTCTCTATCTCACCTGTTTCAACCAGGTGAGCGGAATCCTGAGCAACACGGGTCATGACGTGAGGCTGGTAATCGATGAACCAGGACCGAACTACATCAACATAACTGGTGGTCCACTGTCCTACCAGTACCGTGCCAGTGAAATCCTTTTCCACTTCGCAAACGCCGATAAACACGGATCAGAGCATACTATCAACGGAGTCCATTTCACAGCTGAGGTAAGTTATGCGGGAACCATCTACGTATCTATGCATGTGAGTTAGTGTGTGTGTGTGTGTGTGTGTGTGTGTAGATGTATGCAAGTATGTGTATGTATGTATTAATAAGTATGTATGTAATGATGAAGGGCGCAAATTCTAGATCATCGAAATCCGTTGATCGCCGGAATTTGCAATCTTAACTATATCCTCATCATAGTTGTCAGCATCCTCCTCCTCCTCCTCCTCCTCCTCCTCCTCCTCCTCCTCCTCTACCTCTCCGTAGTTCTCTGTCTCCTCTTATTCCCCTCCTCCTTTTCTTAGTCCTCGTCTTCCTTCTCATTATCCTCCTCCTTTTCTCCTCCTCCTCTTCTTCTTCCTCCTCCTCTTCCTCCTCGTCCTCCTCCTGCTCCTCCTAATCGTCGCATGATCCGCGTCATCCTATCGTCATCATGACGAAGCATCCCTTCTCTCGTGTCATTCGTCCCTACTCCTCCTCCTCCTCGTCCTCTTCCTCTCCTCCTCCTCCTCCTCCTCGTCCTCCCACTCCCATACCCACCTCTTCTCACCTCTCGCACCCTTTCACATGATGTCGTATCTGTCCTGTATCTCTCTGTCTCTCTCGGAATGATCCCCCTTGTGTGTGTGCGTGTCTGTACCTGTCTCTGTAAACCTGTCTGTCTCTGCCTGTCTATGTCCATACGTTTCTCCGTCTCTGTAGATATCTGTGAATCAGTCTTTATCCTCCTCTCTGTGTTTATATCTCCGTGTATATATATATATATATATATGAATTTGCGATATACATCTGCGATATATATATATATATATATATATATATGTCCGCATGAGTATCCCTGTGCACGTCTATGTGTGGCTGTTTGTCTCTGTCTATCTCTGCATATCTCTGAGAAACCCTGCATCTGTCTTTCTCGACCGCGTGCACGCCATCTCCTAGCATCCTCCTCCTCTTCCTCCTCCTCCTCCCTCCATCCTCTGAATCCGCGTGTTTAGCTGTCGATGGTTTCTCGGCTGCTGCCGCAGATGATGGGTCCCCATCCTCGCAAAGACGTTGCCGTTCGGGTAAACCGCACTGAGTGCACTGCGATTCAGAATTAAAATGTGAAATTAGGCTGTGCAGACGACGCTGCATCATAGTCATCAGTTCAGGTCTGATGCTAGTCATATGGGGTCAATTGGTGCAAAGGATTATCACGCATATATTTATAACATATATATATATATAACATATATGTATGTATGTATTTGGCTATTTATATAGCGCCTTATGAGAACCTCTCGAAGGCGCACATATATGTGTGAATATACACACACACCTATATCTATGTATATCGCAAATTCATGTATTTGTATCGGCGCTGGTGTGGCAATATGAACACGTTGCTCACCCACAACAATTGTATTTGAGGAAGGCAACGGCAGACCACCTCGATCACTCAGGATCGGATTTAACAATTTGCCGCCGATTGGCCAAGATATCTATGCCGCCCAGGCTCCTAAAATTGAAATTGCAAAGTTTAACAGACTTTAATAGTAAGAAAGAAATCAGAACTACCAGATGCACTGTTTCTATTCAAAATATGAAAATAAATACAAAGTTTTAACTTGCATGTAATACATGTATTAGTTTAAACTCTTTTAACAACATGACATAAAGATAAAACATTTCTTCCTTAGTCCACTGGCTTTCTAGCATTTACTTTTTACCTTAAATAATTATTAATGCAGTTCCTGTTTCCCCTTGAGATGTGTCGCCCCACGGTCGTGGCTTTGTTGGTTTAGTGGTAAATACGGCGCTTGCGTCACTCATCCCATCCACAGGTGGATTTAAAACCAATGGACATCGTCATCATCATCATCGTCATCATCATCAAAAGAAGAATAAACAGCAGCGAAAAGATCAAGAACGAGATTGACAGTTAAAGGAAACAGTTCATAGAGTGTGAAGTAGAAGAATAAGAAACGGAATTAGAGAGGACACTTAACCTGTCTCATCGACACATATATAGCTACAGCCTCTGTGACTTTCATGGCTTAGCCACGCGATCTTCTACGGTCCCTGCTGACACCAGCACACA
>OY365806.1:70753017-70835517 GCA_959347315.1 Bimastos eiseni | reverse complement strand
TACGCAACCCGGATGTCACGAGACAGTCACGTGGGTCGTCGTCAACAGACCAATTTATATAACGCAAGAACAGGTTTGAGGTTTGATTGCATCGACAGAATGTATTCCTCGAGATTAAAGGGTAGCCGCAGGAACCAGCTTAGTCAAGACAGAATCGATAGGCAGGTTAGGTCAGAATTGCTTCTGGGGTATGATCGAATTGGTGTGGCAGGCAGGCAGATGGGTGGGGTTAGAATTGGGAGAGAGAGAGTGAGAGAGAGACAGAAAGAGAGAGAGAGAGAGAGCCCATTCCAAGTGGTAGGAACAACAATATATGTGGGAGATATATGGGAAAGAAGTAATAGAGTGTTGTTGCATAAAACATTCTCAAATTCATTCAAAAGGCATTTGTGAGATGCATGTATGTAGTCAAGTGTGTGGCGCTTTTGCGAGATATGTAATAGAAACTGAGTTAAGTGCTGCGCTCGTGAATAGGCTGATGCCCTGTATGTGGCTTTCGAATGGCACTTTAGAAATCTGGTGAAAGCGATTGTGATTATTTGAGTGCATGGATAGAATAGGAAGAGGTGGAACAAGAGGGAATGAAATGTTCCTGCTGCGAGTCATTGACCCACAGCCTGTCTCCTGTTCCTCAGCTGTTCTCCCTGCTGTGAGAAATTTCCTAGATTTAGTCTGACGTCTACTGTATAATGATTATTATTATAACGATGTCAAGAAAGAGACGGCTATTTCCTGTCTGCTGGCGCCATTCTTTGCCTGCCTGGATATTAGGCTAGCATCCACATTACTGGCCCTCTCCCTGATCCCCGTCTGATCCCGGATTTAACTACGACGTCCAAGCAGTCTGGTACTTGCGGGTCTGGTATTATGACGCAGAGCAGGGATTTAAGCTGGCCTGGTCGGGGCGGATATTGTGTAAACACAGATTTGGGAGACTACATTACCGTAAATTAAAACATGGGATTGCTACGTGCAGGAGGGAGATTTAGATTAGCATAACATAACATAGCTCTTTATTGTTCCCAAAATACAAAAGTATATCATCAATATCCTATTACTAAGAAAGTTGGACTATAAAAGGGGAGTCTAAAGGGACCAAGGTCCCGCTGGGCAGGGCCACCTGTGCACCACTACAATTAGATGGAGGTAGATAACATGCCAAAATTGAGAATTGTTAACATTTCAATTGCAGTGTTAGCATAATTAGTATTTTAATGCCACATATTTTATACTGAACAAAAGAAAAGACATTATTATACATAATGGAGTTATAAAATGAGCACGCAAGAGCTTTTTAAAGAGCAGGAGATGAGAAACACCAAGGATGTCAGAAGGAAGATTGTTCCAAACTGTGGGACCAGTAATCTTGATAGAGAATTTCTGGGTGATAGTACGTGTGAGCAAAGGTCTTGTTTTCTAATAATAGGAGGTTACGGGATTTCACTCCGACTCTCTATGAAGTTTATAGATTACGATTATTAATGATATTATTAGAAAAGTAGATGGAAATGCCTGTCTACTTTTTGTTATACTCAACCCATCATGATTCTGGCCGTAGTTATGTGTGTATTGTTTACAAATGCTGTCGTTTGAGACAATAAAACTTGATTGACTGACTGATTGAGTGATTGACTGACTGATTGAATGATTGACCGATTGATTGATTGAATAATTGATTGATTGATACGGAATTGGCATCGTTAAGTCTGACTTTATTGGCATTCTTTGACACAGGCGGAACTCTTCGAGCCGCTCTGCGTGATGAATACTTTGCAGGTCTTAATATCAGCCATCTGTGCCTCATTTTCTGTCGATTTATGTCGCCTGTTATTTTCATAACGCCTTCCCAAACGATCAACCAGCTGAAGCTGTTTCGAGAGTTGATGCAGGGAGGCTTGGACAATCCCAAGGCACCGATCGCCAACAACAACAACTGTCGACCTCCAATGGCCGTCAATCACAGACCAATACGAACGAATATCAATTTCCAAAATCCGGTTCGTTTATTTCCGTCTCTTCCGTTTATTTCCGTTTCTTTTCGTATATTTCCGACTATCTATCAACAAGTTATGATCCATAATTGCCCTTGTCAGCTTTGCATGTTCCATGCATGGACCAATGACATGGCAATGCGCTCCTTGTCGGTTTCAACGGTATAACACGCTAAACCAACAATAGTCCGATTTCGCTTTTGAATCATCTATCTCACTCCGCCGAAGCTGTCCATAGAGATAAATAATTAGATTACTAATTTGATTAATAATTAGATTTGGTAATCTGATTAATAATTAGATTTGGTAATCTGATTAATAATTAGATTTGGTAATCTGATTAATAATTAGATTTGGTAATCTGATTAATAATTAGATTTGGTAATCTGATTAATAATTAGATTTGGTAATCTGATTAATAATTAAACCTAACTTAATATTCTGAATTCCGTATTTGTTCGACAAATCCACCATCAAAGCCTTTTGCCCCCATCATCCGTCTCCTGTATATTATATCTGTCAATCCACTCGGCTATCCACTCGAAACCTAAGTCTCACCTTTTCAAGAACTCTTACCTAGGCTCACTTCATCGTTCACCTTCAAATTCTCAACCAAAACAACCCCGAACTTCAACAATTACTCTGCCTCCTCTGATCCTCTGGAAATCTAACTTTTGACTTCTCCAATTGCCATTTGGACGGCCTCTCAGACCCCTCTGATAAGATGCAGCGCTTTTTATTGAACTGGTGCTATCCACTTTCAAATGGCGCTTTAGAAGTTCTGAGAATACGATTATGATTACGACTCAAATCTCATGTAATGTAATATAAGCATTAATCAGAGTGATTATTCACCGGATCAAATTATATCAATTTATAGAGAAACTAAACAATTTCTCGGACAGCAGGTTTACTGACCCTAAGCTCGCAAATCGTTGTGTTTGTAGACAAAGAGTTGTACAATGGAACGCCAAAATTATTATCACGGTAAGTGTAGAGACCTGAGTTACCTGTCGAATATACCTGTATGACCGTTCCTTTCAGTAGGCCTACCTCTAATATCCCGTGTTAATTTGCTTTGCTCTACATATATATGTAATTAGCGTAACCCTTAATTAAACCATAGCCTACCTATCTCATCTAACATTACCTGCTCAATTTCATCGTATGGCTTATAGGTTTTACCTTATCGTACCCGAGAATATTTAACTCGCTTCTTACAGTGCCAGCTATTCTCTCCTATGCCTTACCCTTTGACATGCCTAACACCAACCAACCTTTGCTCTTAGGAGGTCCTTTAAGAGCGCTATACATGTTAACATTCTGCTACAAAGTGGCGGCCTTAGAATTTCCCAACAGAGGAGCAACGAAGGGGTCAAGGAACCTGACAAAGGGATCGGTTGGATGTCTGTTTCTTTCAAACTGAAAATGGACGAACATTTTGAGGGACTACGGGGGTCATCGACTCAGTACGGGGGTACTGGGTCCTCCTGGCCTTCTGCAGAACCGCCAGTCAGCCACTTATAACATTGCAGTAGGACTACAAAGGTTTAGAATGAAACACATGACATCAGAAGGCTGCTTTCTCTTACAGCAAACGTTATGGACACGAGTTGATGGAGGAGTTTATTGTCGGACTCATAGAATCTCTCGATCTCTGTCTACGAACCAACCAACATCTCTCAACTGAACGGCGAAGTATTTCACAGAGACTCGCAAAACGATAAAGACGATAATAAGACCCGCTGAATGTGTGTATAATTATACTATTACGTGTTTGTCATGTAGGCAGTGACGGTCACAGTAGCGTTTCGTAGACTATAGCTCGGCGAGACATTCTGGACAACTGCAAGAATTGGTGAGAAACGTTTTGTACGAATTGGACCCAGTGTAGGCCCTGTAGGGTCCAGCTAATGCTCCTTCTTTCACAATCTCTCAGCGTGTTCACACACTATACAGTTTGTTTTGATTCTCGATGTTCCGCACTCTGGGAAGAACTTTTTGGGGACACTAAACGTATATTGGTAGACACCACATGATACATAGGCCTGAATGTAGGAAGAATGACGAAGTGAGGCGTTTAGTTTGCTGTTTGCGATGAAGTGGGCGAGTAATGGGAGAAGCGAATGGTAATGACTTCTGCAGGATTATAGAAGCAGGCGCGCGTTTCTGGTGAAGAGGAATCTAGAAATCATTTAAAGTTAACGGTTGATGAACTTCTCTGCATCACTTCTTAAGAGGAATTTATAATCAAGTACAGCGGCTGGAAAAGCATTGGAGAGTATACTTTGTCACGAGAACTTCTTATGTAATGTATAATGTAATGCATGATTAGGGGAATTTCTCAATGCCCACATAAGCTACGTTAGGGAGACCACTTGTTTCATGGCGTTGCCACGTCCTTACTTACTCTACTAGTTACTGCAACCGCGAGACTTGTGTATAATAATTATAAGCTTAATATGACAATAGCATCGTTTAAAACAATGTATACGCGTGCCATGAATCGTATAAAGCTTACCCGTGTAATTGTCTGAAACCATTTAATCCACGATCTGCACAGAGGGTTAGAAACCCTTATCATGGTAGGTCACTAAATCCGAGAGAATGATGTCCAACTGGTTATAATCCAGGAGGTCACATTTTGGGGCAGTCGACCGACAGCTCACATTATGAATTCCACGCTCAAGGGGCTGTCCACATATTACGTACGCAGCAAGGAGAGAGGGTTTCGAAATTCGGCGATTTAGCGTACGGGTGCGTACAGTGGAGGGGGCAGATGGTCCCGAAAATATGTACGTACGCAAATCTAACTGTCTAATTATGACGTTCACAATACGGAATATTAAGATCAGAACTGTAAATATAAACACAGACTATATTCCCTCATTGTTAATTTGATGTAACATAAAAAAAAATTTCAAAATGCAAGTGTTGTTAGTGTTTGATATCTTTGTAACAGTTGACAAATTTAAGCTGTTAAATATGATGCCTAACAAAAGAAATAGTCTGTGGTAAATTCAATGTCTTATAGATACATTAACCTTTACAAGGGGTAGAGCTCAGATGTACGTACGCATAGGGAGGGGGTCCATAAAATGTACGGGGTGCAACAGGGAGGGAGCGGAGGGGTCCGAAAATGCGATTTTTTTGTCTACGTAATATGTGGATGGGCCCCTAATAGACACCCTTACAACCTAAATTATAATTACGTGCGTCTTTAACAACCTGGGTATGTCTTACAATAGGTTTAATATCCTCCCTGTCGAAGCTCCTCTACCGTGATTGTAGCTACGTCTAGCTGACTTGAGTACCCGTCGTCGGCAGGTCTTTTACCAGCCCATCAGTCAGCCTATCGGAGCTTTCATTCAACCGAGACCAATTATTCCAAGTTTATATTTATACTAAATGTTTAATTAGCAAAATAAACTACTCGCTGTCATTCTCGGCATTAATTGCCTGTGAATTGGTGTAATTTAAGCAGGAATCTGGTTCATTTTGAATCTACTAGGCCTAATTGTTCCCTATTAACTGTTAATTAATTGTTTCCAACAACAAAAATCGTCCGATGCTCCTTCCCTCCCCGTGCGACCGTGCCCTTGACCCAGTTACACTCCTAAACATTAATTGTTATTTTCTAACAAAGAGAGCAAAGCGCATGGCACCGGTTTATTCACGAGCGCTGCGTCGGTCTGTCGAAATCGATAGACTGAGAAGTTCAGTTGCCATATTATGAAGACCAGGAAAAGGAGCAATTGCTAGTGACGAAACAGATTGAGATGGATGGATATCAATGCGGGATGAGGGAGACTCTGAAGTGGAGGATGGATGATAGACGCAGGAGGAGCGCAGGAAGAGAACGGGAGACAACGGCTTGTCCTTCTGCAACCTCATCATCAACATCCTCATCCTTTCTGCTTATTTTTACCCTCTTTTATTTAACTTGGCTTGCGATAAAGTTTGTGACGGTCGGATCCACATCTTTCAACTCTCTTTTTCAAGTTATGTTCCCGTCGACCTACACAGCTGAAATTTTGCACCCATTTCAGGCTTGTAGGGCAATGCAATGTATCAAATTTTGACGAACATAACTGAAAAATGTAGAAAAAATTGCAAAAAATGAAATATAGTTTTACCACTCGAACGAGTCCTCCTTGACGAGCTCCACTCCGGTAAGCTTACATTATCAATGATAAGTAATAAAAAAATCTCTTAAGGAAATGGAACGATTGCACCAACTTCCAGATTACCGACAGTAAATAAAAGAGGGCCCAGAAAAACCCATGTTCTTACTTTAACTTGTTTCTTGGTGAGGTATTGTCGAGTCGTGACTTGAAACGTTTCCAAAAACAGTGGATCATGAAACAACACAGACTTCTTTTCACATCATGATAATTAAATATATCACATGATAGACATTAACCTGCTATTATGCCAGTTACTGACCGTCTACAATAAAGCAGATGATTAGAAAGGACTGAAGGCAGCTGCAGTCTGTTATTTAGAAGCGAAAGCTACCTGCACACTGCAATATAATGTATCTGCTGTTCTGTGCAACATCATCATCATCTGTTCGTACCTGTCGTTGAAATGAACATAGGAGTCTGTTAGTTAACATGTTACGAAGGCAGTTTTCTGCATAGTTAGAAATCAAGCGTATAGAACTATACGTATAGCCCTCGAGGTGAATATAAAAGTACAACTTGATAAGAACCATAAAAGCAGCGTCTAACAAATAAACTGAATGATAAGAAAAAAATGTAAAAGTCAATTGCAATGATTTATCATTGGTAGAAGATTCTCAAGGTATAGAGTCTTTTGTCAAGTTTTAAATAAAAAAATCAACAATGGCCCAAATGCACAAAGTCCTTGGATGAACCAAGAAATTGACAGGACAGCTATATCGTTTGCCTCAAACATAACGGCTCAATTAATTGAACTAAACAACTACTATTGCTGCTAATGTCACAATTGTTGTTCTTTGGGTAAAACATAGAAACGGTTAATTTCCTAACTTAGGCAGGCGAGTCCATACAAAAATATCTAACACTCTTATACTGCAAATGAAACGAAAATATTGCCCACCATTTCATACAAAATGCAAACTTTCCACCGCACCAAATCGCGTCGATACGCTATTGAAAATCTAACCAAATTGTAAAAAACATACGATAGACTCTCTCGAGTCAAATCACGAAAATCCGACATGCGTAAAAGATCAGACGGCAACGATTAGCAAGCGATTTAGAAGATACTTCACTTTGGCAATCGGTGTTGAACTGTGAGGGCGAACAAAGTGCAACAAACTGATCTATGGAGCATTAAAACAATACGAAATGAGCCAAGAACGCAATGCAATTACTTCGTCCCACGAGAAGCCAAAGCAAGATAATCCCCAAAGCAAATGTTCCGTAGGAGGCAAAAATCACCGATAAAGGCACTGGAACCCTGAAAGACACGCTTTCGACGCCGATACAACAGACACTGATTGGCAAAAGCAGCGAGATGCCACCCTAAAACTGTAAGCGACACTATACTACACCAAAGCGAACGACAGGCTGTTTGGATGAATTACTAGTCAATGGACAGTTCCATGAACCTCTTCAACATATTATACACGACGTCCGACAATCGCAATGTTTCAGGCTAAAAGTTCGTCATTATGTCATGCTATGTCATATCTGTGTCTGTATGTGTCTTTGTGTGTTTGAGTTCCTATAATGTCTCCTAGTGTCAAGTTGCAACGTCAAGTATCAATGCGTACAAAACGACAGGAAGATAAAGCACTGTCACCACAGAAAGACTGATCTCTACAAAACGAAAACATACAGGAACCTGAAAGTTTACAGCTATACGACGGCTATTATAAACTCATGCAGTCACGCTACCTCGCACACCTAACAGGACGCAATGCATGACGAGATTTTCGTAATAACCCTGGTTCAAGTTCGAACTATACAAAACAGTGAACGTTCTGGCGAAAACCGCCATTCAAGTCTAATTGTAGTCTCGCAATTCCACGAATTCCTTCACCCTTTCCAGTATGTCGACAGCGCACATGACCGAATCGCAGGCCATCTCCTTCGTGTACTCCTCGTGTGGAATGACTACAAAGTCAATGGGATCTGGATTGTAGAGCTTGTTGGAGTTTCCGACGATCTTCTGCAGTTTCTGGGCAAGACGTCGCAGCTCGACGTCATCGAGGGAGGCGGCCAACGTGACGAGATCGTGACTGAAGCTCGTGACTGCGTCCACTGCGAATTGAGCAGCCTTCAGGGCCTTCTCAGAAGCCTGTGAACATACAATGGGAACAATGCCACTCTATGAATCATTAGCCACTTTGGTTTCCAAATAACTTTTTCATTCATTCAGTAATTTACTAATTTAACATTTATATAGCTACCACTCAAGAAGTCTACTAGGAGCACTCCCTACCCAATCATGCTGATACAAATCAGTCTTTAGCAACTTGTGAAACAAAGGCGCATTATTCCTTGGCAACAGTCAAAGGGGAGTGCAAGCGACTAATATGCGTGGGACTGGAGAGTCTCTATATAACATCGAGTCACTAGTTCATGGGCGATAAAAAAGCAAAAAGTTTTCCCATCTTGTTGACATAACAAGCTGATTTGTTAACTTTTAGTTATGAAGGAAAATTGACAAATAACTCTATCAGCAAAATAAATTTAAAAAAATTGTGGAGGTTTTACGCATTTTCAAATAGAAGCAAAAAAATTAAATAAAGCGACATATAAATGTTTAAGAGTGAAACATGCACAAGGAAATGTGACGAGTAAACCGTTACTCTAATATAGATTCTTTGGGGAGAACGTTCCAGGTGGTACAAGCTGTGTACACTCCACAGCAACTGGCTGCTTTGTTACTCTGTTACTCACTCACTTTGAGCACATTCTTATGGTTAAAATGTTAAGAGTTACTGACTTATAAAACTACACGATGACTGACCCCTGGGATATTCAATAAGTTCATAGATACTATAATGAAATTATAGTCTAAGAAGTCTGCTGTAATTGTCATTGAACATTTTATATTCAGCTTCGTTGTTCAAAGGGAAAAAGAAATTGGAGGATAAGTGAAGTAAACTAATCCCATACTTAGCAAATTTGTTGAATTTCAAGTGAAATGAAAGAACTCACTTTGAAGATATAAAAAATAGGCCACAATTGAAATTCAGAAAAAGACCACCACAATATAAATTTAGAAAATTAGAAACTGCTCATATTAGAAGACATAAGTTAACAAATGAAAATAATCATCACCATCAAACGTAAACGTACGAAGTACATGTACCAATGAATGAAAACAGTTGAGACATACCTGATGAGCTTTGAAGCAGACCCATTCAAAAGCCGGTTCGTGAGAGTCATAGTCGTTGTCAGCTGCCCTGAGATCTTCTTGAGCCTGGCGCAGGAACCTCTTCGCCTGTGCCGGTTGGGGGTTGGCGCTCGAGAATGTCGGAGGGACACCGAAGTTGTACTCCCCGTTGTAATCCCTCGTATAGTTCTCTTGGTATCGCTCGCGCTGCTGCTTGTGCTCCTTTGCACGTTGGTTCATCTGGTCAAAGAAGAACTTGTAGGCGTTGGCAAAGTTTGCCTGGAAAGAGGTGCTTCCTGCGAACGGATTCCGTGGGTCGAAATCGAACTGGCTGGGGTCGAAGTGACTCGGACGTGGAAGCCCGAGCTCCAGGCGTTCCAGTTCGGCCTGGATGTGTTGCGTGATGACGGTGGAGAAGGCTTCGTTGCCAATGTTTTTGTCCGGATGCCACTTGAGCAAAAGGCGCTTGATGATCTTTTTCCGCTGTCCTTCTGGAAGCTTCCACGCCTCCTCCAGAGTGTCGCTCACCTCCTCCATCACCTTCTCTGTCGTGATGGTCTCCTCGTCTGGCTGTTCGAAGGCCTCGTCCGGCTGGCCCTGCTGCTCCCCCGGCTCCTCTCGGTAGAACTGTCTCTGGTTGCTCCCTTGCTGGAAGTCCTGCTGCTGATCCTGGCCCTGGAAGGACCCTGCATTGTAGCCAGAGTCTTCGGTGCCAAACTCCTGTCGTTCGGAGAAGTCGTCGAGGTGCTGTGACCCTCCTCTTCGAGTCGTCACAAAGTCTTTGTCTTCCGGTTCCTCGCGGAAACTCTTCTTCTTCTGCGAGGTATCAGCGAATAGGTTGTCTTCAGAAAAGGCATTTTGAGATGACCCCCTCGAGCTGAACCTGTTCTGGCGCTTTCCAAAGGAAGCCTTTGGAGATGTTGGCACTCCTTCCTCCGGCTCAAACACCGACGAACGACTATAGAAGGACTCCCTGTATCCGCCCTTGGGAGATTTCTTTGGTCCCGTACCCGGACTGTAAGGCTCACTCACCGAGATCCTCGGCGCAAAGCCTTCGATTCGGTGGAACTTGTAGAGGTCCGTTGCGGAGGCAATGCTCGGTGGTCGTTCCTCGCCTACGTTGATCCGGTACCTCTGGGTGAGCTTCCGGTGAGCAAACTGATCGGATTCGGACATCTTCCGCGTCTGATCAAAGTTTTCTTCCATGATCATCTCGACTATCACGGCATAGATGACCGTTGGCATTCCAGATTCATCATCGTCTAGCTCAAATCCGACATACTCTCCAGTCTCAAACTCTTCAAAGTCCTCCTTGAGCAGGTGGTGGTCCTCTGTAGGGATGAAGGTTCCGGGGCTGGGCAGGGTGGGCTGGGAGGAGTCTGAGCCGTAGTGGTTGTCCGGCCGGACTTTGAGACGGTCGAGAACTTTTGGGATGGAATGCGGGAGACAGGAAAGAATCGGTTGAATGTAGTGAATAGAGTTCTTCAGGAGTCCACCGCTCATTGTGTTGATTCCTTCTGCTACTGCTACCTGAATATTCAATAACACCCATACGGTCTTCTCAAGTACAATGAATTACAAAGCAAATGATAATAAAGAAAATATTGGTTTAATAAAATCACTGAAAAATCCCTCACAGATTCTCATTTATAGAGAGAGAAAAAGTCTTTTTATACAATAGCAATAATACACTGAAAATAATCACTAAAGGCATGAACAATTATTTCTTGACAATAACAATTATATACTTAATTTAATCACTGCCTGAGCAAAGGAGGAGGGCAACGCTACTCATCTTTAGTTATGACAGTGTTACTAAACAGCAACTAACAACATTATGCAGAACTGGCAGAATACTCATGGAACTGGACAGTGAATTATAAAAGTCATAGTTCCAAACCAGTTGATAAATCAACCAAAATCACCACTAAGTAAGTCATTCATGAAATTTAACAAATCCATTTAGCAGTGGCCTATGAATCATTTTAGATAATAATCATCGTTGATCTTAAAGTAAAACAATTAAAACCCTAACCCCACATCCCCCGTAAGGTTGACTAGTCCCTCTTTTGCTGGGTGGCGTCATTTGTTAATATGAGATGCATAACGTAATGGGCGCCTTACACGGCTGCCGACAGCTAAATTCGACTCCTGTAATAACTTGTCGTCATTCGTTCATACTAGACCTGTAATCATACTGCGGTTTGTCGGTTCGTAACTAAAAGAAAATTATTATTAACAAAAAGAAATCAAATTAAAGTCTTGTCCAAAGAGTTCCCAAGTCATGAATAAATCTCCTTTACCTGTAGTTCTTCATTGAGACAAGTTGTCTTATTGATGTAAATGCTCCACACTTCTGCACCTGTGTCTTCATCGAGTTTCTTGTCAACGAAACACTCGCACTCTGACTCGCTTCCAGGGAGCCTCTCGCTATCGAACTCGAGGAACGTGATCACCTTGTCCACTCCATAGACATGGATCTTCTTCAGGTTCTGCTCAATGGTGTCCAGTATCGTCTGTCGGACCTTGTGCCCCGATTTCCGGTGTTCATTCTTGACGAGTCTGATCAGACCCTGGGAGAACGGTTTCGAGTTGATCTGGTACCGGAGTTTGTCAGCGGTAGTGTGCAGCATCACCGAATTCCTCGATTTCTCCTCCATTTGCTCCTGAACTACGGCTGATAACATCGCCGGGCGCAGTCGGTGAGGAAGCAGCTTGACAACCTCCTCATAGTTGGCCGCTGTCAGCCTGCATTCGGCAAGGTCAACGAGGAAAGGTCGACGAAGACTACCGATGCGGTCCGTATATGCCGGTTCGTCATTGAAAATTATGTCCGTGGATTTGAAGAGATAACCCATCTTCGTTGGAAGGAAGAGGTTGTGGACATGTACGAGGCTGTCCTTGTGGCGATGTCTCCGGAGGGTCGTGAAGAGGCCGTAGACGGCCTTGAAGGCCAATCGCATCTCGTTCGGGTGGAGCTTCTCTCGTCCCGTCTCATAGTGTATGCTCTCCAGGACGGAGGCGTACTGCTCGGGTGTGGCGTGAAGCGTGGCGCCCAGATGCAGGAACAGCTTCTTGAACTCTCCGAGCTCCGTCGGCGCCTGGTGCAAGTAGGGGTAGATCTGGTCCTCCTCATACAGGTTGATGACGACCTGCTTCGGTTTAACGAACGCCTGACTGAGATCAGACACAATGCAGGGTATGTCGGCCAGGCGATGAAGGACCTTCTGGATGTCGTCCCTGGCCCCACTGTCCAGGAGCTTCTGTTGGAGGAACTTGTAGATCCTGTTCATGACGTCCATCTTCATGTAGTTGCGGAGCTCTAGAGAGTCATCACTCTTGCTGATCGGCAGCGAACAGATGTTCTGCATATGTTCAACAACAAGGTCGACCGGTGGACTCTCTTCCACCCTCAGGAGGCGTCCCATCTCCCGTCGGTAGTTCTCCAGGCCGTGGAATGGACTGTCCGTCGGGTAGTCATAGACGACATCGTGCTCCGTGAGTTGGTATGGATTGGCCCAGTCCGGAAGAAGGAAGCAGCTGCTCCAGACCAACACCTCGT
The DNA here is from genome assembly GCA_959347315.1 of Bimastos eiseni. Classification (NCBI taxonomy): domain Eukaryota; kingdom Metazoa; phylum Annelida; class Clitellata; order Crassiclitellata; family Lumbricidae; genus Bimastos; species Bimastos eiseni. The sequence continues at coordinate 70,822,629 of OY365806.1, read as the reverse complement.
GATTCACCGGAACGCCCTCTTTGAAGGTGATGTAGGTCGTCGTCGCTCCAAATGCGTTGAAGATCTTGTACGACATCGTGCTTATCTTGCAAGACGGCACAAACGGAATATCGACCAATTGCTCCAGTAGATCGATTGTTGGAAGGTTCTTGATCTTAAACAGGTGCGTGATAAGAGTTCTCGCTTGATGGTATGTATCCTCCGTCGGTTCTGTTCGTCCGGATTCTGCGATCTGTTTGGCAAACTTAATCAGCAGTTCCACGCTCATGTCCTTCTGGAGACCGACGTTTCGGAGGAAATCGAGCCATCCAAAGTCGGAGAATGGTTGCGGAGGAAACGCCTTCGGATCGTCCTTGTACATGACCTTGAAGACTGGATGAGACGGGTCACAGAATTCCGTTGCTTGGTGGAGTCTTCCATCCACTCCAGGAAGAAATCGGAGCTTGGACAGACCTGTCACGAAGACGCTTCTCTCCTCTCCTCTCAGCTGCGACAGCTTGTAGTCTTTGAGGAACTGAAGATGTACAAGTCTGCCATTGGGACTAAGATGATCAAAGTTACTGAAGATGTAGCTGAGGTAGACTTCCGTGGCTTCGATTGGAGAGCAGTCGAGGATGGAATAGAATCTGGAGAGCGCCTGATTTGCCCGTAGGAAGACAACCGCAGCCTTCTGTTGAATGGCATCCATTTCCGTCTTCGGTAGATCGTCTTCCAGTAGGAAGACGCTGTTGTTTCCAAGACCTTCGAGGCTGTCGTGTATCGTGAGATGAAGAGGGAGATCTCGAAGTGCTTTCTTAATGTCTTTGTCTCCTTCCCAGCCATCAGCTGCGTCGGAAAAGTACTTCAATATCGTGTAGCACTCTTCGCTGTTCAGAGACGAGCTTCGTCCTTGACTCGACTTCCCGACGATGTGATCCAAAGCCGTCAGCATGGCTCTCGGCTTCTCCGGTGTAGATACGATCAATCTTGCCAAATGCGAGCCGCACGGTTGGACAACCGCTTTGCCGGGAATTCGCTTTGACACGTTTCCATCCAATAGCCCACAGTCCAACTCCAGAACTCCGAGTCTGCCCAAGCAGTGTCGTAGAGAATTGCTCATGATACTTGCCTGTGAGTAGTCTAGAACGGTATCTGCCATTCGAACAGCGACAAGATATCGATCACCGGTTGGTTCGTCGCTGGTCGACCAGGTGCGCGGGCTAGACACCGACAGTCGTGTACTGGTCCTACTGGGTTTAAAAGTCAACGCTGGAAGCAGGCACCAATCACGCAGCGGCTGAAGAATCATCTTCGCCAGATGATTCTCCAAAGCGTTCGGTTGTTGTTCGGCCATTCGCTCAAACTCATCGTAAAGAAATGTCCAGACAGAGATGAGCCAACGTTCATTTGGGACAGAATCCGATTCCCCGTCGATGCTCCACTTGACGCGACCAAGTCCGGAAGAGCTGCTGTAATTCGCAGATAACACGTTTGAAAGGATTCCTGCAAAGGCCTTGACGTCAAAGCGTCTGAAGACATCGCAAGACTCTGTGTCGGCATCCATGAAAACGCTCCCCACCAGAGTACGATGTATGAACAGGGAGCCAAGGCCTGGAAGAAGCTCACTGTGGCGAGACAGGTAGACTTTCTCGCGATTTGAGAACTGTCTGAGTTGTCCGTCTTCGCTGAGCAGCAGTGGGAGTCCGTTAAGATTGCTACGGAAGTAAGGAATATCCTGAGAACAGTATTCAAGCACAACCTTCAGTGTGGATTCATCCCAGAAAGGAGTGGTGGAGACGTCGGCCGGTAGACTTGGTAGAAGACAGGTCGTGGATTTGGATTTGTGTGAGGCATAGAAGTCGATGACCGCCTTTGGTGCGACACAGCCGACATCAACGCCAGCTGCTGCAAAGCTATCAAAGATCGCCATTGGGAGACGCACGAGACGGAAGCCAGACCGCAGCAGAACCTGGCGCAGTATCTCATGAGATGGCTTCTTCAGATTGGACCTTGACCGTCTTCGTCTGGTGGAAGGGGACACAGGCGTGTTGTGTCGATGTTCTTCGGTCTCACGGTAAGTCTCCTTCAGGTTGTCAAAGTACGGCTTCGAGGTTCTGTCGATTCCCGTCGAATGCCATTCCACTTCTGTCTGGTTGGTTAAGCTAGCGTTTGACAGTGACAATGACATCTGGTCGAAGGATGATCGAACAACAGGAAGAACTATTTCCTGGTTGGCGTCCATGCGCTGGTAGATAGCCTCCATCAGAGTTTTCCAGTACCCTGGACCCGTGTGTCGGGTCAGGTGAGGAAAGAGGCTGCAGTAGGTTTCCAGATCGGGAATCTCGTCGCCGAGAGAATCCATTACGGACACATTTCCGGAAAGCATTGAACTGCTGAGTTGGGAGGGTGCACGACGCAAGATGGATATGTACGCAGGTGCGATAACGTGTCTAAGTAACATGTTGTTCCATTCTGTCTTGGTTCCCGAATCGTCGTCCTGCCAAAGACTCCGTCTGGCCTCGTGGTCTAGACAGAAATGTCCGTTTACATGAACCGGAAGATCTGTCTTGACCGGAAGTGGTAGGAAGCAGAAAGCCTTGCTCGGTCTTCTTATCGAAACCGAGTCTTCGGCAGAGAGGAAAGCGGCCACTCCACCTCTCGGCAGAAGGGCCAGTTCACCAGACCGTATCGCGTCATTTACAGAGGCTGGAAGTTTGACGATGGAATCGACACCGACCCTCTGCGCGATCATCCACTTCTCGGAGTACCCGCAGTTGTCAGATATCTCTACAACGTACGAGAGCTCCTTCGTGTGAATATCGGTCACCTTTGGCTTCTCCGACTGCATCTTTTCTGCCAGTGATTTCAGATATAGCGAGAACTCGGTCCTAGCCAGACGGTCATCCTCTGACATTCCCACCCGAACTGTGTAAGATCCGGCAAGTTTGTTGGTCCGTGCGTCGATCTGAGTGAGTGTAATGCTGTTCACGGAGTTGAGAAACAGAAGACAATCGAAGATCTCTTGTTTGAATTTGTCGAACAATACCCTCAAGGTCTCCACGGTCACAACCTGATCTGACAGCTCCGATTCCCTGGTCATCTTTTCGTCCCTCAGAGGAAATCTGAACATTGTTCCATTGTCCAGCGGAAATTTGTCCTCCAGGTAGCACGGAAAGACGTCGGTAAATATTTTCCGAAGTTGAGACACATCATCATAGCGCCTTCCAGGTTCCAGGATAGTCGCCCCAGGTACATACTTTGCATGCGGGTCAAATATGCACAGCGTCTCCCCAATCTCCTTGCCTCTTGTCAGGAAGGATGGCGCATCCGTTAGGTGGTAAACACAGTTAAATCCAACTCCGTACTGACCAGTCTTGTTTGGATCGACTGACTTGCTTCCCTGACCGAGACTCTGAATGCCCCGTAGATCCACTTCCGTGAATGGTTTGTTGTTATATACGCACAGCGCTGGGCCCTGGAGACAACGCCATGACTGATCGAACACCCGATCGGTCCCATGCTGACGAGGATCGATGATGAAGCAGACTTCTGTGGCGCCAGCATCATCGGCATTCTGAAGCAACTCCTTGAGTATCTCCTTATCACATGGATAACCAGACAGAATCCTTTTTATTCGATTCGTAAGCGGCTCTTTCTGTCCAAAGGGTATGCCACGTGAATGCTTGCTCAGCACCTCCTGTCTTCGTGTGTTCACCCCCAACTGTTTGGAGATGGTGTACGGTATTAACGGATGTGAGAACCCTGCATAGTCAGACGCAGTCTTTGGCACCCATTGAGTGTCCGGTTCGTTAAAGCATAGTTCTGTGGCTGAAGCAAGGACATTCCGTGCGTCTGGGATATAGATTGGTCCAAATTTACTGACAACTTCCTGAGTGGTTTGTCCAACTTCCGCCATCCTTTCGTTCAACAGATTCACCAGCTGAAGCGCTACTTTCAGTGACTCTTTGTCAAGTACCTCGTCATTGAAGATGTCGTGCAAACTCTGCAGAGCGAACACAAAGTCCCTGACATCAAAAGTCTCTTTGACGCCGACTGCACCGAGCAAGTCACTGAAGTGGCGTTTGTAGAACTCTGGTATTTCGTAGAGATAGGGAGCACAGTTATAGGAAAAGTTGAAAGCCAGTTGTTTCGGCGATAGGAACCGATTATGGGCGAGTATGCAGTAGCGGTTTCCGAGAGCATCTCGCATTGCCTGTCTCTGGCTGTCATTGGTGCATTTCTCCTGCAGGAAGGTCAGGATGCTGTAGCACATCTTTTGTATAGAGTTTGCGACTTCCTGGTCATGCAGATAGTTTTCTGTGTCTGGGTTGCTAATGACATCAAGCTGGGCAAGAACCTGTCCCACGGATGGTTCCTTCCACTCCATTCCTAGTCGAAGGAAATTCAATAGGTCACTCGATTCTTTTGGAAAGACGCTGTCTTCCGCTATGTAGAGCACACATCCGATCAGGTCCTTGCTCTCTGGAGGGTACAACTCGGACGGCCTGAGCAGGAAGCTCTTCCGATCATCACTCCCCTTCCAGTGAAGTGGAAAATGACGAGGCTTCTTCATGGCTGGGATGAGGGGCAGTTCTAAGAGTTGCTGCTGGAACTGCCTAAGTCCTCCTGTGCTGGTGTTCTCCGATAGCTTTTCGTTCATCACCTCAAGCAGTACCCTGGACAGCTCCTCTGCAGCCGATGGATCAGACGTATTTTTCAACAGCTTTGCCCTGTCCAAAATTTCTTCCCAGCTGAGATCGCGAGCTCTCTGCTTCATGCCGAGTCCTCTTAGCACCTGAATTATGCGGGAACTTGCATAGGTGGTTTCCCCAAATGGGAACTTTGCATCCACCGGTGCAAAGAGCTTTGCTATGGTCGATGTTGGATCCACCAATTTGGTTGGTGGGCACAGATTGGTCCCATCAGGAGAGGTTGGGATGCAGGGATAGTCCTTAATGAACTTGTTCAACTCCTGACTGTCACGAGAAAGTGCATCCAGCATCAGCATATCGCGATCCTCTCGGTTGATGGAATCGATTTTTGGAAGAAAGACTTTGTTGAAGAATTGCAGTTCGTTGTAGGTCCTAGAATCGAGAATTCCGTCTGCCTCGCACAACTCCAGAGCTCGCCTCACCCAATACGGAAGGCAGACTACGATGCGGTTTGTTCCTGCTGCGACGATTTGACGGCTGACCGAAAGCGATGCCCCGATGAGGTCGGATCTTTCGTAGCCACAGTCGAGGAACACCGTCTGGGGAAGGGTGCCCCACCGACGTCCATCTGAAAACAGATTCAGGGAGTGGATGCTCGAATCGTTCAGCGCCTGGTAGAAGCTTTTCATCAGCGCCGCACAGACGGCCGTTACATTGTCCGGATGAGGCCAGAGCAGGCTGAACTCACCGTCTTGTGGAGACGATAGCGATGCCAGGTCGTTGAGCATTCGCAGATAAGCGGAACATACAGCGTCCCTCATTAGCGCTGCGTTCCAGATGGCGCGAGGGTCAAACTTATCATCCTCGTTCTGCTCGGAGAGGTATCGCCTGTTGGCGGCCACACTGAAAGACCCATTGATGTGGACTGGAAGCCCACTTCTAACCGGAAGAGGCAGGTAACTGAAGACAGCTCCATATGGCATCGTTTCGTCAATGGGGTCCAACAGCGGACACACCTTGTAAGCTTTCGATTCGGGTATGTACTGAACTTGTACTGCCACGCCCGATGCAGGGACAAGAGAATCCTCCTGCTGGGCCATTTTCAGTGACTCTCCACGACCCATACAACTGCAGATGAACCACGGCTGAACCTTGCGTTGTTTAGCAATGCCCAGCAAGCCCTCACCCTTAGCCGTCAGGTCGCTGTCTGTGCATAACAGCATCGATGAATCTGGAAACTTGATTCTGTCTAGGGCTGCACCTTTCCTCACCTGCTTCATGACATCTGATGCTGCACGCAGGAACTGACACTGCCTGATGAACTTCTGCATCTCTTCGTTGAGGGCCTTTGCTGGTTTACTAAGTTCCAGCACAGGTGGGCCGAGCTCCCGGATGATCTTAATCGGTCGCTTCTCCACTGAGAATAACTCGGCAATTTCTGATGGCGCGGCATTTCTTGGCAAATGATGAACGCTGACGTTGACGACATTCTGAGTGAATAGGAGAAGATTTTCAGCTCCTCGTACCAACATCTGCAACAGCTCTTTCACCTCGGCATCATCATAATGCTTCTGACAGATCTCACTCTTAAGGGCTTGTGCCTTTGTACGAAGAGGCAGCCTGAACAGGGTCCCAGAGTAAGACTCCTGCTTGCGGATGTCACATCCGAACAGTTCGTTGAACGGTTTGAACTGATTTCCGAGACTCTGGAGCTTCCTCCGATGCCTGCGCATGTCGAGTTTCAGCCCTGGCTTCAGTTTGTTACGAATGCTCTTTCCAAGATGTGTCGTGTGAGGATCGAAAATGACGATGTTGTGTCTGCTGACAAAGCTCGGGACATCCGTCACGTTGTAGACGGCGTTGAATCCGAGACCAAATCGTCCAATTTTGTCCGTTTGACTCTCTTTTGTCGCACCGTTCAGCTTCGTGATGTTCTCAAAGTCTTCATCAGAAAAGACTGCGTTGTTATAAACCCAAAGAGCCGGGCCCTGACACTCCCTCATTCCCTCGTCAATAAGGCAGGTCATGGCATCTTGATTTCTCCTCTCGTCGTATAGGAACTTGACCACCGTGGCCCCAGCATCGTCGGCGTTCTGTATGAGTTCCTTGGGAATAGCAAAGCCATCAGTGTACTCTTCAAGAAGGGTGTTGAGTCTGTTCGTCAGAGAATCCGTCTGGCCAAAACTGTAGTCTAGCTCTTCGGCTTCCAGCATCTTTGACATGATGGTGGGAACTCCCAGTGCCTCCGAAGTGCTGTTTGGTACGTTGGCGTGGACAAGGGTGATCTTCTCATCCAAGAGAGATGACAGGTCGTTCGTGGAGTACCCTGCATTAAAGAATCACGCGAAACAATCTAATTTTTGATAAATAAAGTCAGAAATGATGCAGAAAGAGAATGGATATAAAATAGAGTATACTAAAATAAGTTTTTTTCATTCAACAATCACTGAAATTCCAAGGCAAATATTTAACGATTGTCACAGAATGTCAAACGCTCAGTTAGTTAAACAGTCATATAATGAATCCTGATGTCTCATTTCAATAACTAGTCTTAATGCTACCAATCGTCTTAAGAAAGCTGCAAACAAATCTAGTGGCAGCCTTCTGTAGCACCACAATCAAGACTCAAAAAGTATTCATTGGCGGTCGTCAACAATATTTCAGTCAATGTACAGGATATGGAATATAATTCTAAAGATGATGTTTTAATTTAGTGCACAATAAGAACCCAATCCACTTGCCCTGTCTGATGGACTCATCATCCGTGTATGTGCAGACGGACAGAGGCGCCAGTCTCATCGTCGTCAGATGCTCAGAATGCACCGGAATGTAGATCTCATCTCTGATCTCTTCAATTCCCGCCTCATCCAGACGACTCTTTAGCTCATTCAACAGACAGACATAGATGTGAAGGTCTCGCTTCACCTCTGCCTCGCTGAACGACGGCGATCTCTTCACCGTCTTGCTGACCGATCTTGTAAAACCTGCCGAAGACGCACCGGGCTGAACGGCGTCGACTTCTTCGTACTTTCTCTTGAAGAGTTTCAGAACTTCCATAAGGTCACAGCTGTGCTTCACTCCAAAGTTCTCCAGGAAGTCGGCGAAAGGCTGCATCTCAGCTGGAAGTCCGTATATGATTGGTCTCAGGTCCATGAAAGGCTCGATCGTAACGACATTTTCCGGTCGAGTGAATCCGTCGCCGTGCCAGAGCCACTCAGGTGGAACTCTCGTCGACAGAAGCTGAGCAACGATCGGTATCTCCTGCTTGACTAGTTCGGCAAAGATGCTTCTCGCCATTTCCATGAAGGCCATCTTGTCCCGGGAGTTGTAGGCTGGTATGACGTTCGCTAGGTGGCTGACGACCCGATCGAGGGGCAGCGGCTGGTCCCACCCCAACGCCTGACACACTTCCACATACACATCAGCCGCAACAATCGGCATCACAGACCCAACCAAGTTGATGGACTGCTTAACTGCCATCTCTAAGGGCTTGTAGAAGACATGTCCAACGCTCTGCTGATACCAGGCCAGTTGCTGAGGGTAGTTGCCCGGCTTTGTGGTCATCGCTTTCACCCAGCGTATGTTCGTCAGAGCCGCGGCCAGAGTGGTTCCCGAACAGACGGCCTTCAGGCGCGACTTGTGCCGGTGCAGGTACTCAAGCAGGGCAATGGACTTCTCCACCAGCTTTTCCACTGGCACTGCATTCTTGTCGTTGGAGTACATATGCTGAATGGTGTAGGCTGATTCCTGGAGGTCTTCCGGTTCCACGTCCTCGATTCCTCGGAGTCCCACGTCGCGAAGGACGCTGATGATGGCCGGATCCGAGTAAGAGGTTCCCGGAAAGTTCTCCTCGAAGAGGAATATCCTCTGGAGGAGCTCATTGTCTGGGTCATAGAACCTATCAGGGGTCAGTAGCATATCCCCCTTTGGCAGAAAGGCCAGCGACTTAAGAGTTTTGCGAAAACCCTTGTCAATGTCTAGAAAGAAGTGGTAGTGCTTAAGGACGTACAGCATTATCCGCTGAACTTCTGCGTTGTCGTAGAAGGCCTGCTCCACGTCGGGGAACACAATCTGACTCAGAAGTTGAGCCATGTTGAGCTGCTTGACGCCGAGGAGCTTACCGAGCATCTGCGAATCGGAACTAGATGTGTCGATGAGAAGGCGAGACACGGGGAAGGGAACCGCCTCTGGAGGAGCAGCAACGTTGGTCTTGGCAACGGAGATGAAGTGAGAGTCGGATCCTCCGCTTCCGGCCACGGTCTCAAAGATCGGGAGCTGAGACAACATCTCCAGACAGTCTCTCTGGATCTCGTAGAGGGAGATCTTGGAGAAGAGGGCTCGAAGGCTCCTCTTCTGCTGTGGAGTGGTCATGTCATTCATTCTTCGGATGATCGTATCTCTACCTTCTGCCGCACATCGCCTCTCGATTGCCTTCAGAACCCCCATGTATGTCGGAGCAAAAACGTACAGCTTTGTGATGATCGGGTGTGACTTCACATAATCTGGAAGCTCGTTAACAACAGGTATCCCGATGGCCTGGACTATCTCCTCCACATCTACTCCCAGTGTTACACCGTCCATCGCTCTCACCAGGACCACATTGGACAAGCTCAGTGGAATCAACTCCGTCACTGTCTGAGGCTCCTCCTTCTTGTTCGAAGACGTCTTCTTGATTGTTCTAACTGGGAGAATTGGCAACCCATCGACGGAATTCAGGTCCCGTGGGGAACTTCGGACGAGGAAGAGCCAGAGGGACTCGAGCCAGTTCTCCGGGGGGTGTCCATATTCGTGAGGGTTCCAGTCGACCCTCGGCATGTTCATCCACTGTTGAGGAAGGCAACGAGGTAGAAGTTTTCCCACAAGACCAGCATCGAGAACCTTTAACTGCGTATATCCTGTTTACATAACAATGTAAACCGTAAATACTAATACCTCACAACCTAATTTGCATCTATTTGGTAATAAATTGACCCATACAGGAGCTGTAAGACTTACACAGGCAGCTTGATAAATAATTATTAAGGTCAACTATTCAAACATTTGTACATTTCCAGTGTATTTTGCTATATAGTAAGCTGTGCTTTACAAATGGCCATATAACAATAACAATACCAATAATAACAATACCAATAATAATAATAATACCAATAATAATAATAATAATAAGAGAAGATGGAAAGCGACCGGATGGCGTCACACTCATTCCTTGGACACGTGGTCGATGTCTGGCATGGGATGTGACAGTGCCCGACACCTACGCCAAGTCACATCTTGTCGACACATCTATCAGAGCTGGTGAAGCAGCCAAACGCGCAGCTAAGACGAAGAGGGCCAAGTATTCCACCATAATTACCACCCACGACTTCGTAGCCCTCTCCTTGGAATCCGGCGGCGCTTGGAGCAGTGAAGGACTGCAGTTCATCTCAGAGTTGCGTAGTCAAACGAGTGCTGCAACCCACGATCCAATGGAGACGTCATTTCTGTTCCAACGTATCTCGGTTGTTCTTCAGCGTGGGAACGCCGCCTGCCTCTTCGGGACATTGCCATCACTCACTTAGCTCACCCACATGGGCGATAACCGCATAATATAATAATAATAATAATAATAATACCAATAATAATAATAATAATACCAATAATAATAATAATACCAATCATAATATCAATGGTAACAATAACAATAATATTAATAATAGTAATAACAACAACAGAAGACAAATAACTTATTTCTAAAACAAGATTTTAAGAAAACAAACTTACAAGCATATAACGACCAAAATAAAATATACTAAAAAGAAATAAATGAAAGCCAAAAGACTCAAGTTTCACCCAATTAAGTCAATGAACTGCAGAAGAACAAGCAAAACAATGTCTCACCTCTCATTGCTGCTTTCATCAGCATCCCTTTGATGTCTTCATCGATGTCCGACTCCAGGAAGTCGTCCTTGAGTCCTGGAAGAAGACTCTGCATCTCCTCTGACGGCGCTATATAAATGGGCCGGTCGGCCTTCTTCGGATTGAAGTGGAAGAGGTCGAATCCCCCGTTGGCTAGGGGAAGGAGCTGGAGACCATCGAGCAGTTCGTACTTGGTCTGTTTGAGAAAGTACCTGAGCAGTTTCATCTTGTGCTCCCAGTGAAGACTGCTGCTGAACTGGACGTCCTTGCAGGCACCTGCAACGATTACGGGCGTGATTGAACCGAGACTGAAGTGGCAATACTTGCGGATTGCCTGCAGGACATGCTCCGGAATGTTGACGATCTTTACGGAGCTGGCTGCAAGGACCTCCACGATGACGGAGGTCGCCTCCTCCGTGGGATCAAGAGTGTTGAAGATTGCATTCTTAGGTTCCACCCATTCCTGGACTCCTGGAGAACTGTGGAAAACGACAGGGTACTTAAGGATCTCAATGTAGACCAGCGACATGATTGGCTCCCACTTGCGTTCAATTTTCGAAAGATCCGGAAATGCCCGGTATATGCTGGTGACGGTAATCCTCCCTGTGGAAGAGTGCAGCCTGATAGCTTCCATCACCATACTCACATAGCACCTGGGAAGCGCCTCACGAAGCATACACTGATTCCACAGCAGGCCTTTATCCATGTGGACATCCAGGTAGCGGTGTGATCCTGGCCATTTTATGTACTTTCGGTTCTGTTCAAGAGCAAAGAATCCGTGCACGAAGACCGGGAGTCCAGTCGAGGAATGTTGCTCGGACGGCAGAGGTAAAAACGTGAAGATCCGACCATCATCATCGTTCAAACGGTAAACGTCCGTACCATCCAACGCATCTTTGACGTCCAGTCGCATGGCAGTGCCTACCCATGGTAGAAACCCGAGTTCGGGGTCCTTGAAAAGATTCTTGAAGACGGGGGAGACGTTTCCGCCGCAGTAGTAATTGGTCACGAGAAATCGGTAGGTGCGTTTGTTGGCCACTTTGTCGGTCCAGCTTTCGGTTTGAATGACCATCTGGTAAGTGGCAACAACCGGTTTTTCCTGCCATTCTCCATTAGACACCTGATTGTAGAACTCGGCACGCTTCCGCCTCACCTGCATTCCAAGAAGACAATGAACACCTTGACAGAAAATCCAATTGATAGCGACAAGTGGTGATGGTAATTTTGGTGAAAGTAGAAAAGGTACAGTCATGCAAGTTATTCCAGATGAAGTGCATAAATTAAGTTCAGTAGTAATTAGTGGTAGGTCTACATTCAATAATATAAACTGAAGAGAATATTGACAGACCATTGTAACATACTCCATAGATAATTTCATTGCACTATGTTGTATTGCATCGCATTTCATTGCATGGTATCACAGTTTCTTAGTGTAATTTCAGCGACATTTTACAATCAGTAGAACTTTGGATGGACTAAGTGCAGTAGTTTCAAGACCTTAATATCCAGGTAATTCTCTGATGCCTTGTTATAGATTGGGTTGCATTTGTCACTGGACCCAATGAATGCGGAGATGACGTTTGAAAACTCAAAACTGTCCTAATAGAAATACTTAGTTGAGAACTGATTCTCACAAACCCTGATGCACATACCTCAGCAATACACTCCTCACTGATCTCTGCCTTGAATAGGAGTCTGTTTGACTTCGAGTGCTTCTCCCGATCGAAAACGGAAATCCTTTCAAGGTTCTTAACGAAGATAAGCAGTAGATGGGCATCGTGCTCAAAGTTCTGAAGCAGGTACTGAATTTTTTCGCTTGAGTAAAGAACATTCGACAGAGGCGACGCCTTCTGACGAAGAGGAAATCGAAAGAGCGTTCCCTTGAAGAAACCGGTTCGAAACGAATTGGCGTCACAGCCGAACACACCGAGGTACGGTTCCAGCTGATGAGGAACGGTGTTCAGGAGATCGGAACGCTTCGATATGTTCCAGCAGTGACTGGAGGCGGAGAAGATTTGCTGGTGAGGATCGATGATTCCGATTTTGTCACCACTTAGCATTCCAGGAAGATCTAGGGTTTGGAAAAATGCAATACAACATACAACGTTCTCAGAGGATGGACGATGTCAAGTTTCCTGATTAAAATTTTAAAAAATCTCAGTAGGTTAGCAGCAAACATTAAGAGGTCAAGAATTCCTACTGAAGCAACTACGAAAAATGACCTTGATCTCCTTCTGCACAATCGTATCATATCACATTGTATCTTTAAATTTATATAGCGCCTTTCACAGAATAACTATTCAAAGGCGCTCTCAGCAAGGAAACCCCATGAAAAATAAAATTACTTCAAAGAGCGAGAAGCCGATCGAAAAGCCAGTCATTAGTTTGGTACTCAGTGATGGAGGAAGGTCAGGTAGATAGACTAACAACAGCAAATGCCCGGTGCTGGGCCAAGGCAGTCTAATTACTAGAAATAAAAAGATCAAGACGATCAACAGAGTGCAAGGATTAAGATGAAGTTATTATTATTATTAAATTTGTAACGCGCACAAGGTCACGCCTAAATGCGAATCTGAGGCGCGGATAGTCAGTCGCCAGAAGATGCAATTAGATTTCCAAATCCTTGAAAACCAAAGAGAAATAGTGAGTTTTTTGAGTCGCTTTTTTAAGGAAGGAAGTGAATTTGAGCTACGAAGAGAGAGTGGCAGTCGATTCCATTCCTTAGGAGCAGAGACATGAAATGCACGAGAGCCCAGTTGCCGTTAACAGCTTTCACAAATAGTTAGGGAGATATATTGGGCAGTGATTAGCTCGGTTTTGGAAATGTTCTAGAAAGAGTATCTTGTACTGGAGGTCAATGGTTTCAACTGAAGCAACTGTGATAATTACAAAACAATGAACGTACCTGTCAGGTGAAATACGGATTTAAATCCCATTCCGAAATATCCGATTTTGAAAGGGTCCTTCTGTTTGACGCTCTGCGACAGCATTCGGATTCCCTTCCAGTCTTCCTCCGAAAAGATTCCATCGTTGTAGGCATAAAGAGCCGGTCCCTGCAGCAGCAACATGATCATCACCATCATCATCAGTCAATACATCCATCACATTCAACTATATTACAATTCATTCTGATCTCAAACCAAATACAAGTCTTAACAAGCACAGATGGCAATGATGGAGAGGAATGGTCACCCGGCCTGATATGCCGAGGCCAAGAAAATGAAGTTGGTTACACTATTGCTAATTAATTACTATTATACTCTCATTATCGCAGTTATTATTGTTATCAATATGAGAGAATTTATAAAGGCTAGTTAATTTAACCACATATACCGCACATGCTCTGATTACTGCAACTAAAATTATGATCATATAGTTATGCTATTTAGCAAAACACTTCTTCTTTATACTACATCTTAGGCAGAGCACATACTAGTCTCCACATGCTAGAGGCAATTTAGACAACAGCTCTCATTATGCCCTGGTAACTGAATATTCAATCTCTGTGGCGGGCCTTGCGACTTGATAGACAATTTGTCTGACACCAATAGCTCACTCTGCCCTGTTCTTCGCTGGCTTTAAGACTGTGTAGTTCGACCAAGGTTGGACTAGGAGCTCTCCTCAATAGACAGTCTTGAAGGGATATATATAAGATCAAAGTAATGATGATGATGATTATGAAGATGATGATAATAACAATATAACAATACTATAATAATAATAATATTAAATATAATAATAGTAAGTGCTAAGTAGAGAACAAAATAAAATTATTGACTGAGCAGAAAGAACAGATGCAGAGATAGAGAGAGTCAGACCAAATAGATACAACTGAAAATCTCATTCACCATTCACAAGAACAGTTCTCTTTCTAGCTCCCACCGGACTAAGGCACAGCGAGGAACTCGTTTATGAGTGACATCACTAACTTCAATGCCAAAATCAATAGGGACCAACCTGATAACTGGCGAGATCCGGGTGATGAAGATACCTCGCATCTTGTCCATATGTGTTCCGGTCATAGAGAAATCGAACCTCCTTCGCTCCAGCATCCTCAGCATTCTGCACCAGTTCCTAGAAGGTTCAGAGAAATCCATGAGTCCATTCTCATCTTATTCCATCCAATGTTTGTTTACCAACTAATACCGTTGCAGCCGGTAACGTAGAGTGTACAAATTCAGTAACCAAAAGTACCTGTATGTACCTGTATAATGTGTATTCGCGCACTCGTGTATGTGTCTGTATACCTGCATTGTATTTGTGTTATAAGTACTTTTACGTGTATAAGGATGAAAAACTGGGCAATTATACATTGCTTGAATAAAATTACATCTCCCCAACTTACAACTGTGAGAGCTCTTAAGAATGAGTTTGTCTGCATACAGATGCTCAACAGCTGGACAAAGTCCACACCTGTAGTCCCACACAGACAGGTAGATATCAGTCCATTCACAATTAATGACTGACATAAATTCATAGACCCTGAACCTTGAGCATAAGTCTTTTGCGCTCAGCTACCTCGCCCATAAGCCATTAACCAATACTTAGCCAGAAGATAATGCATAAATACATTATAATATTTCTTAGAGTTCCAAGTGGTCCTTCTATCAGTCAATAAATAGCTCCTTCCAAATGAAGTGACTGAGTGAAAATCAAGAGTGGCAGTTGAGAGTACCAATCTAGATGATGTTGCCATTGGATAGGAATACACCAGCTGCTGTGCTCCAAGGGCAGCAGATACCATTATCCCAGTTGAAAGTTTAGATCGTGTCTGAATGTCAGGAATATTAATCAAAACTGGGAACGAATTGTCACTAACTTCGACCACCATCATTATCTTCATGCTCAGCACCTAATGCCACCCATTTGGTGATGATGGGTACGAATAAATGGTCTCCTTTGTCCTTGGTCTTTTGTCAGGGTCATTGTTCCCGTTAGTGTTAGTACAAGTGATGTTATGTCCTCATTTACATTACCGGTATCTGTCCAGTGTAATCTTGGTCTACCTTTGTTTCTCTTTCCTGTTTGTCTTGCATGTGATACATTGTGTAGGATTTGGTCAACTGGCACCCTCTGTCTCTCTCTGTCTTTCTCTGTGTCTCTCTCTCCGTCTCCATCTCTCTCTCTGTCTGTCCTTCAGTCTGTTTGTTTGTCTGTCTGTCTCTCTCTCTGTATGTCCAAACCATCAAACTTCATCTTGCATAGTTCTTTGGATGCACACTCACATCGACTACAATTTCATGATGTTAACAAGAACTTCTCCAGATTTTGCTGATGAATTTGGTGCTGGGGCGACCTCATAAGACATGTGAGCCACTTAGAAGGTGCTATATAAGTTGTCATCATACAACGCATACATCTTTTATACACATGGGAATACTCTCAAACATTGGAAAAATGTTTGTCAAGACTTGAGAGTGCAATTAAATTTTTTTAGCAAGATTACATAGTAAGAGTTGATAAAATATTAACAAACTGATACCTCCTGATGCAACTAATATAAAAATTAATTGCTCAAAAATGCTACTGGCCTATTACACACGGAATACATTTACTAGTCAGCTACATTTAGACAAACTAATACCTCACATAAGCATTGTTGTCACTGCTAGTCTAAAATGTTCAGGGTTTTTTTTAAATGAAAAATTCGACATGGCTACAATCAGAGGACTACAAAGTTCAGAGACAAAAAGGAAATAAGAAGAGGATGGAACTGGATACCTTGAGGATCTGCGTATCATCAGGATACTGATCTAGAATCTTCTTCAGCTGTATGATGAGCGGAGGAAGGATGATACCCTGATTGAATTCCTCCTCATCTGCGGCTGCTAAAAGACAACACAGATTGACTGACATAGCAGATCACACATTGTACACCTTTCAGAACATTCATCATAACATCAAAATATAAGGCCTGGCGTCTGTCCCACACAATCACTACTCTGTTATTGTCCCGACAAACAGAATTCACTTCGGCTGAAAACAGCTGAAATGTGTATATGCATCAGACCAAAACTATCAAACAGCGTACACAACGTCGCTCGCATACACTGAGCACCTTTGTAATCTGGTGATTTTGTGTGTTACTCCACAAGAGGTCCTTTATGAGGCAGCATACAACCCACACACCATACAATCCAGTACAGGTCATTACCATCATCAGATGACGAATTCTGCTGATCAGTGCGACCCCAGGCTTTGTCCTTAACCCTTTACTCAGTGTTTTAGGAAGGCCGAACATCAAGGTTGTAGGATACTTCTCCATGCCAGCTTATGCAATGGCGCTATATCAATTCAAGTCCACAATAACCAGGTTGCTTAGTCCTTCCCATGATCAAGTAAGAACACTCGGGGGTTAAGCCGAGGAGCCGGCATGGAGCCACGGTGGAAATCGATGATGATGGAGGTCGTACGGTGGCGCAGGAGTAGAACCATGAAAGTGTGAAGGGTTCAGTTTTAAGTCAAAAGAGGAAAGCAGATGAAGAGAGGAATTAAAGCGGAGGAGAGATGAAATTAACAGGTAAGATTAGAAGATCTGCAAACTGGTGGACATCTTTATAGTGGCCATTCCAAAGAACTGATGCAGCAAATGAGCGGTTGCAAAATTTCGGAGGAGAAAGTTGAAGGCCGAGATAGAGAAAGACATGACGATGAGAGAATACCGGCCAACCGAGGCTAAGAAAATAAAGGTGCTATAACTTTATACCCATAGATGCCCTAAGGGATAACCTTCTTTTCTTATAATTACATACTGTAACAATAAATCAGGCCCACCGACCGAAATTCCGGACCCCTAAGTAGATCAATTCCGGGCCCTTAAGTAAATCAATTCCGGGCCCCTAAGTAGATCAATTCCGGGCCCTTAAGTAAATCAATTCCGGGCCCCTAAGTAGATCAATTCCGGGCCCTTAAGTAAATCAATTCCGGGCCCCTAAGTAGATCAATTCCGGGCCCTTAAGTAAATCAATTCCGGGCCCCTAAGTAGATCAATTCCGGGCCCTTAAGTAAATCAATTCCGGGCCCCTAAGTAGATCAATTCCGGGCCCTTAAGTAAATCAATTCCGGGCCCCTAAGTAGATCAATTCCGGGCCCTTAAGTAAATCAATTCCGGGCCCCTAAGTAGATCAATTCCGGGCCCTTAGGCAGAGCAATCACGGGCCTTTTAGACGTAAGGGAGCGTGTCCTTTATAAACAGAAAAAATGACAAGTCACTTGTCATTTTTTTTTATAACATTAATATGCCTGAAGTTGAAACTGATGTAGTTAAGTACCAACAATATTAAATTTAACAAGGCATATTTCATACGATGTTCCATAACTTGATTGTGGGTCCCCACAAATTGTCTTGGGCCCCTGAGCATTATCCCTCTGCCCCCTCTCGGCTCACCTGCAGTAAATCTATCATCATTAGTTCTGTTAATATTTGTTTACTACAGAAATTGTTACAGCACAACATACGACGCGTATTACAGAGGAAAGATGGAAAATATCAAGAATGGTATATGGAGTTGTTGCACTATATGAAATCTAAAAATGGACCATGAGGGCAGACGACATAAAAAGACTAGAGGACTTCGAGACGTAAGTAAGGCGAAGGACGGAGAGAATGGACTGGATAGAACAACAGATCAAAAAACAAAAGACAAAAATGAAGAGATACGGCACTAGACGGATAAAGATCCTGAATATAAACAATCAGAAGACGCCAGAGAATATGGAAACGAGAATATATTCTCTCCTTACAACTAAAATCAAAGTAATAATTGGTGGGGGGAAGATCAAGAGTGAAGATTGGATGATGAAAGAGCGTTATGTAAAAGTAAGAAAGACAGATCTGAGTAAGGAGAAGAATGGCGACATTGTTAAGTACGAACCTGCCTCAAAGGCAGAGAACCAACCAAACCAGTCTAACCGCTCCTCGTCATAGAAAAACGTGTCTACATCTACTTCCAAATGCCATACCGCGATTGCGCTGCGCAGCCGTCGGTATCTTCTGCATTCCAGCAAGGAGGATCCTCCCAATAAACAGTTCCACTCGCTTCGAAAAGGCCCGAACGACTCGCACATATACACACGCCGACGATCTGGGTCATGCTACGAACCTCACTCGCACTCAGCTCATCGGAACAACGCACGCTAGAGGCATGCCCGCGCGGAACAGAAGCCGCGCTTCAATTGTGGATTGTGCGTCATTGAAGGCATACGTGTGTCTGCAGAATGCATATTGGTGTAGACGGGGGCTCATCGGTATAAGCGGTTAGTAAGAGTTAGTGACTGTTGTGCTCAACTCTTGTGGCCTGTTGGCCGATCGGTATCGCAGGCAGAACAGTAGAGGAGTAGGCGAGGTATTATAATTGAGGTTTCAGCGCGTAGGTGTGTGTCGGTCTGTGTAAGCATGAATGTGTGTGCGTGTATGTGTGTGTGTCCGTAACCCGGGATTTTGGCAGCCGTGGCTCGAAAGACCTTTGCTACTTTGAAGAACTGAGTCATGGAAACAGCACCGGATGGAATGATGGAGGACGGATCGGATACGGAATTAATCTGTTATTTGAGTATTCATTTGGATGTTTAATGCATTCGGTCACTTAGTTCGCAACGAGATGGGAGGCGCGTTTGAACCTGCTACAGAGCAGAGAACTTGAAGGTCAAGCAGGTGTTAATGTCAACATACAAATCCATGATGGGAACATACTATTTGCACCGATCCCTCGCGTATAATGTAACTCTTTTATGGGTCTCGTACCAGAACCGCGCTCGTGAATAAAATAGTGCCCTGCTCCTGGGGCTTTCGAGTGGCGCTTTATAGATAGGTTTCATGGCCATGATTCTCAGTATATATCTGGTTTTTGAATTCGTCGACACCTTTCTCTGTTACGCAATCCTCATATCTAAACTTGTTTGTCTCTTTGAACTCGCTTTCCACCGTAGCCTTATCATCTGTTCTCCTGGTTAGGGATTTCCATGCTCAGATTGACATTACTAAGTGACTTTGCACGTTCAAAATGCTTCTAATAACAATACCAATACAATAATAATAATAACCAAAATAATAACAATAATGACACCAAAAACAATAATAATACTAATAAAAAATAATGATAATTATAATAATAATATTAATAATAGCTTTTTTTAAATAATAATTATTATAATAGTGATAATAATAAGTTAGATATTGACTGTTTTCCATTCAGCCTATTTTGATTCTCGATCATGATTAAACTTGAAGCAAGGACCACTCATTGCTATTTATAAGCATCACGATGACGCCGCAATTATTATAGGTCCACAGATCAGATTAGAAAACATAATACAGCTAGGAATACGCCCTCACAAATTACAACACTTATGAGAACTTGTCAGGTTTTCAGTATCAGCAGAGACACCTTACTCTAACGGACGCAAAACCCGACGGATGGATAGAGGTATTGAACATTACAGCCAGACAGTTATAATCCCACTCTTCAAATAGATAAATAGATAATTGCTTATTATACGATGGGACGTCGATCGTTATCACAGGCAGAGAAGGGTGTGGCATGGTTCAATGCCAATAGTGTCTAGCGGTGGTCACGTCAGCCACACTACACGAAGATGTAAAGTAGGCTGCCCCAGTATATGCAACAGTACACTATATATATATATACGAAGACAAGGAATAAATGCTAGTGGATGATGATGAGGTATACAGTTCCTTGCCCGAAAGCATGCGCATGAGATGAGTCAGATGGTTTGCCGTTGTCTTCCTCGCAGTATTGTGGGGGAAGCAACTAACTTGTCCAGGTTCGCTACGCAGTGGCTTGAGGAGGCAGATTCGAACCTGCGATCCTTCAGTTACAAGGCACAGGACGTACCACTACACCACCGCGTCCCACAAATACTAGCAGATCATTTGCAGGAAAAAGGTTAGTAGGTTGATACATGTACATTTTTAAGCCGTGCAGTGTTGCGCCATTTAACAATGCAGCATAATATAGACGAAATGTCTGCGCGCCTACCTACGACCCAAGAATGTTAGGGATGAGTGATGTAATGCGATCCAACAGCGGCGCCTTTGTCCTTAATGGTAATATACGGTTTCGGCCAAGCCAACAACTGCTTCATTCGCAAAATGTCACCTTCACAGCTGTACTTTTCGAGACGGATTGTACATTTCGCCATTTGAAGCAACACAAAGCATATAGGGATGTACACAAATTACATAAATAAATGGCATCAATAAAAGACATAAATAAACGACATGAATAAATGACACAAATAAACGACATGAATAAATGACATAAATAAATGACATAAATAAACTACATAAATAAATGACATAAATAAATGACATAAATAAACGACATAAATAAATGACATAAATAAATGACATAAATAAATGACATAAATAAATTATACATAAATGACACAAATAAATCACGTAACAAATAAATTACATGAATAACTTGCATGACTAAATGACATATATAAAATAAATAATACTAATAAAATCCACAAAAGAACTCAACCAAGACTTCAACATTTACCCAATATCACAGGGACACGCGTTCAAAACTCGAAAATAACTGAATACACTTGTTTACACATATGAGTTTGAAACTCGAAGCATGGCTTGCCTGCTTCGACAGTTGGGGCTCAGTTGTTCTGAACAATGAGACAATTGTCGACATTGATTGACAGGTGGCAGTCATTCCAATGACGTGGACTTACAATGTAGTTGGTGACATTGGTGACAGCGATGACCTTTTGCAGTTTTTGTGGTGGAAACTTTCAATGACTCGGCTAAAACGTCATTATTCTAAGAAATTGGGATCAATGGAAAGAGAGTGGGTCCAATGGCTATTGTCGCATCTAGGCTTCAGACTGTATCTCTGTCTCGCTCTTGCTCTCTCTCTGTCTGAGTCTGTCTGCGTGTGTCTGTAAGATTGTGTGTCGTTGGCATATATAGTGTGGTTACTAGAAACCTTGTTGTTTCTTGTAACCACACTATATAAGTAACTAGACTCAGATAAGATTCCCAGAGACTATACTAATTACATGGCACTATATCAATTGGATTAGGTTAGATTACGGTAGGCATCAACACACTACGGACTACTACTATGTAGACTGCATGGATATCCATAGAGATATGAAAGGATTTGATTAGTACTATAATAATTAGGATCGGTTCAATTATAAGGTAATTAAGCGGACAGACCGTACAAAACCATGCACAATATGGAGATCATGGGGAACGTTTAATACATTTCAAGATTAATGGGATGGATTGCGAAGAGTTCAACAGTAAGAATTGGAGGAATGTTTGAATAGAATGGAGTCTAGTTAGATTGAAGTAACAAACACAAGTTGGACAAGCTCTGGTTGCTAGTCACACGAGCGATTGAGGCCAAAAGATGGCACCCGTATACGTTTCAACAGGTGCCAACTTTTGCACCGCCTCAGACAGAAGGGGGCATTGCTTGCACAGTTGTCGTTTTATGGTCATATTCTCAGAAGTATACTGTATAGCAGTGTATAGCAGTGTAGCCCATAGCCAGCGGAATGCTGAAAACACTCTGAATGATGGCCTTTTCAACACATGCAGTCGTATAATCCTTTCTCTTGTGTAAACCAGTAAGAGCAAGAAGAGAATTGTGCTACAGACCAGGAACCCAATCCATAAATACAATGTACAAGAATACCTTGCATAGGTCTACAATCTGCAAACACGTGAACACTGGTTGTAAATGTGAGCAAAAACCACAGCAAGTGTCACTTCAAAGAAACTGCAACCACATTCATGGATTAAGAGGCTCAACTATAGCTTCGGAAATTCCTGTTTCAATATTGCGCGCTTGCATTTCTTGTAGAATACAGGTTATTCAAAAAGGCAAATCATTTAGATAGGCCTAAGTTTATATAGGCAGGGCCTAACAGCAAAATCAGGACGAGAAACTTATTCTTACAGTAGAAATGAGTGGGCTGTGGAAGATCTCGGTGATAAAGAAAAAATAAGACAATCATTAGGTATTCAAATTACTCTGCTATATACAAAGCAGTTCAACGAAGAGTCCATGGTTTGGACATGTAGAGAGAGCATGCTTGTTGATAGAAACTACACAATGCACTACATGCGACATTGGAAGTCAAAAGGAAACAAAACAGGCAGAATACGCTGAATGGATAATAAAATTATAAATTAGGACAGAGCATCACTTGGACTAACGCTAAGGGGAGCAATGAACCTGACAAATGATTGACAACAATGGAGATCATTTACTCGTACCCATCGTCGCAATATAGATAATTTGCATTTTATAAAGATAATATAGAGGCCCATGACAGCTTTGCATGGGGCCTAGAATTTTTGTCGCTGCCTCTGCCGCCAACTGACTGGCGTCAGGAGCTGATGATGACGACGAGGATGGGAGTAGGAAGAGAGGATGATAAACAAAGCCAGAGAACACCTGGTGTCCTGGTTTCAATGATTCAAGCAAGCAGTAGAAAGAATTTCCAACAATATAATATTATGGCCGGGAATGCCAGAAACAACCGAGGTCATTTAAGGACGTATATTGTGTATATATAGACATGAATGTGTGGGTGCATTCATGTGTATAATATAGCTAATTGCCTTTTCCAGGTAGGATGGTAATGCAGACAGACAGACGATTTGCCTTGCGGAACCAAATCCTAGACTATAATGGAAAGTCTGTTTATGACTTGACGGCCGCTTCCTTCAAGGAATTTACCTCCCAAGAGATTTCATCTCCATAAACTTCTTGAATGAATCGATGTCCAGTGAGATTTAAAGATGAGTCGGAGAATGGATGATGAACGGATGGGATGAACGGATGACAGGTGAATGGATGGGAAGAGGATGGATGAATGCAAAGACGGACGTATATAAATACATATTCGTTTATTAGACAAGCTGACACTTACTCTAACTGATGCAGTAAGTCAAGATGAATGAAAGACAGGATCGATGGGGAGGATGGATTGACGGATAGAAGCAAGGAGGGAGAGCATAATGGATGAATAGATTGGTTGGTAAGAAGATGAATAATAATATATCCACTAGTATCTATATAACTGATTCACTCTCTAAATTTTCTAAAAGCATCCACATCTGTTGTCTGGTGTGACTATATGTATATAGGGCACAGCTGGTTCAACTGTCAAACGTCAAATACCAATTGACCTGTTCACTTACACCTGTGCAATCAACAGGTAACAATAAGACCAGTCAGAAACAAGACATATATAGTGACATACTACCCACCTATACGGATTATACAAGTCAAGATCGTCAAAGTCCTCAGTTGAGTCAAAATAGCTGTTTCAGAGCTATCAGCCGAGAAAGGACTTTGAATGTGACAACTTTATCACTCCATTATCAGGCAAAGAACGAAACACACATACAAGCGTACACACACGCATATAACCAAGCGTACACACACGCATACTTAGCTGTGTCATACAGGAAGAGATCAAATACAAGCAAAGATCATGCATGTAATATTGTATGACATAATTATATGCATTAGTTCTATAGTATCAAGTATATACAGATTTATACCTTATAATATGCCCTTTGCACCGTCCTAATTAGCCGATGTTCGGTGGGGAGCACTGCTGAGTAGAAGGCTTGAAGGGGCGCATTATCAATCTCAGTTGCAAAATGAATGAACGAATGAATGGATTGCATTTAGTTGACATTTGATGGAATCCCACACAATGCACTACATGCAAGATTCGAAGCAAAGAAAGAAAGGCAGACGAAGACCACGCTGGATAGGCGATATATAAATTAAGGAGATACAATGATACAACACATTGGACTAACGCTAAAGAGAGCAATTAACTTGACCAAGGACTTTGGAGGTCATTTATTCGTACACATCTCCGCCAAATGGCTGACGTCAGGAACTGATGTTTGTTGCACATGTTCATGTGTTACTCAAGTTATTTAAAATGTAAAAAATATACAGAAATAAAACTTAACATAATTATATCATTTCTATTACTGATATACTTTCATCAGCAATACAAATATGAACCTCTGCCTATTAGCATTTTTTTTAGTCATGTCCCTATAGTGCTGGCGCATTCACAAAACTAAATTAACCTCTGCCCACTCAACTGGGTGGATTAACTCTACACCCTGTCATAGACTGATGATTCCAATGGAAGCAGCAGTCTTTATTATGACTAACTCTCCACACTCCTTCTACCCAATTAAGCTGTTTCCTCCCCATGACCCCCTCACAACCAATTTCGACCAGGCACCTAAACGAACTAAACAACCTGCTCCTGCGGACTTGATTTGATACAGCGTCAGTCAGTCGTGTGTTCGTGAATTAAAAACAAAGCTTGGAATGTGTCATTCAATTATTGTGAGCATTTCTATATCTTCTCTGTAACAACTCAGAGGTGGTCCGAGCCCAAGTTCGGCAGAAAAGATTAAGCCTATACTATCCCAAACCAAACCTTAAATTCAATATTAACAGAAATAGGTGTACCCAATTCTAGAACGGCCATGGTTCTGGTGCAATAATTTACTTCAATTGATATCCCTTCTTGGAATGCTCTTTCTCCATCTGCTCACTCTAAAATTCCATCCGGCAGTCTCTCATCCAATATCACCTTTCTCAAAACCTACTTCTTCTCACAGGGCCTTGCACACTGGCAGCGCATCTGAATGGTTCAACATATACTAGAGGCACCTTACAAATGCTTAAATACAATACAATTGGCAATCACGCCATTCAATTACCGAATCCATGCAGGCCGACCACACTCACCTCTGTCCGAGTTATCCATTTTGCCAGGCATTTGGGTGAGGAGGGCGCCACTCCTAGAGTAGACGCTTCTACTATCGCTCGTCCACGTTGTTTTGTCCAATAACAGTTATCTCCAATCGTCGTCGATATATCTCGTTGTTTATATCCTAACTGTTGGCCCAACACCCGTCAAGAAACAACGAACATTGTCCCTGCTCGCTCCGCACCGATCTAGGTCTCAACTACACTCCGCCTCGCCTGTAACGTGATCGGGCCGCCGGCTGTCAAAACTAAAACAAAAACAGTTCTAAAATTAAAAGTTTGCGTCACGCATTTTCGACTGTCGAATTGGGCGAGTGCGATTGAAAAGTTTAACACAAACATAATTCGAAAGATAAATGATCCATTGTGAAACAAACGCTGAAAAGCCCTATAGCCACCCAATTCTTGGCAGACGGCGCAAAATGGCGTCCGCCTCAAACGCCACAGGCTAGAAAAGACAACCTAAACTACAAGTATTAAACACTTCGAACATGTAAATTATCTACTCCTTGCTTTACAATGCAAAATAACGCACGTGCACTTGTTCATTTGCATTATAACATCAAGCACATCACCTGCTCTTTCTGATGATGGATCGCTGCTAAACGAGCAAGATATTGATTCCGTTATTGAGAACTAATCATCATTATCATTCGCTCTAGTCTCTGCCCGAAGTCTCGTTGGTTGGTAATTTCAGTATTAATTTGTCATAGGATCAATGTAAAGACTGGCCATAGTCGAAGATACTGACATAATAAAGAGAGACAGACGACAGAGACAGATATAGAGATAGAGACAGACAGAGACAGAGAGATACAAAAACAGTGATAGAGGCAAAAAGAAAGCGAAAACTAAAATCTCGACCGTATACAAATAGTCTAACAGTTGAGCAAAGATATTAACTATAAGACTGTAGCTAAACAAACACGCACACCTACACACACAAAATAGGTAAAACTAACATATTAATACATTCAAGTGGTGTAGATATACCTATACGATGACGAACAATTCAAACTGCAGTTGATCTAAAATCTAAAAACCACTCTGCGAAGGTCATTATAAAGCAATGACCTTTAAGAATTCTATTGGAATATACTAATATACGTGTCATATAATAGATGTCCAATATGCATGTCATCTAGGCATCCCTTCTGCTGCTGTCTCTACACACCTGTTTTAATAACGACTATCGATATATATCCCACATCCACTACATTCATCATCTACGTCTGTTTATCCGCGGCGCCAAAGCCCATCGATTCCCTTGACCTAGTTAATCTGGAGATATTAGCGTGAGGTGAATTAGTTGGTGCCGCCTTTGGATAATATCGAAGCCATCCCTTATAAGCCATATAGCCAATACTCGTCTAATCTTACGATGGATTCAAAGCCACTACCAATCTAATCTCATGGTATTAAAGTCACCATTAATCTAATCTCACGATTTAAAGCCAATTATAATATAATCACAAGGCTTCAAAATCACTATACTAAGCTGAAAACATCGTTTCAAAGCCACTATTAATCCAATTATTTGGCTAAAGAAATCACTACCATGGCTTCTACAGCAACTGTGTAGGGTCTATGCAATAAACAAGTCATCAACTGATTCCGCTTGGGGTCGTCTGTGATTGGGTTTACAGTTCTCATTTTCATATTCCGTAATGTCACTATTGTGTATGTCATAATTAGAAAATTATACTTGCGTACGTGCATATTATCTGGACCCCTACCCCTACCGTACGCCAAAATTCGAAACCCCCCTCCCTCGCTGCGTACGTAATATGTGGACGGCCCCTTAGTTCGTTATTATTCTGCTGTTATCCGTACATTGGCGAAGAAGCCACAGTACACTAGGCATACTCAAGACCACTCCCCAAACTCATATACGTACCTCAAAGACGACCAAATGGCGCTAAATAAACGAGATAAAAAGTCATCCTATTCACTGACTTATATAGCGACGGTTTTCAATGCACAAGGAATAGACAGATGGCGCCCCTAAACTAATCCATAATGAGATGAGTCTATAAGAGGATCTGAACGTAGGAAAAGCAGACATTCTTACATTGGACAACGAACGCATGAGGTGAAGCATCTTAGGAGATACAGACGCAGCAGCCATTGGCATTTCTACTCAGCTGCTGAACCTGCCTTTGATCGGTGGAAGCGGTTGCAGCAGCTGGAATGAGTGATGCACAGAGCATAGGATGCGGCCCATGTTGTTCCGATGATGCTGATGATTGTTACACTGATATTACTAATGATTGTAATAATAATGATTGTATTGTATTTGATCACTGATAAAGGGCCTTAATCACAGCAGGACCCACTCAGAAAATAATGATGATAATGACGATGGCTATAGGCCAGGCCTAATAGTGATGATGATGATCATAATAGTGATTGATGATGATGCTGAGGATTACGCCGACAGTTACGGCTATGTTGATATACTTGTAATAGTACTAAGCAATAATTAGTAATGATTAGCATGATCAATAAATAAATGAATAAGCAATATGACGTGATTATCATATGATGATAAAAACTGTGATAATGACGGTAATGATAATGGTAACGATGAACTGAGTTAGACAAGGGCATCATCACAAAATGCATCCGTATCAGCTGGTCTTAATGGATCTCAAAGGGACTATTGCACCGAGTCGCGTAATGTCTACCATTAACATCGGTATATATGTTAGAGCCATTGTCAAACTATGGATTTTGTAAAATGCCTAGGCAATTTGTAAAACCCTAACTCTACACAAACCCTGACCCTGCACTAACCCTGACCATAACCCTGACTCTAATCCTAACTGTAAATGAATGATTTTACATATTGCCTGAAATCTAATACATCAGGCATTTTACAAACCCGTTTAACACATTGCCTGTAACATATATACGATAACTGATCGCTGAAGACTATAGTACATTTTCTTACCAGATCCAATGCAGTTTTAGCTTTAACCAGACGTCTGCCGTTAAGACGCTTCGTCCAGAGTGCATCTGGTTTTCTCATACACAACTCATCTAACTTCTCACCCATCATCATCATCATCTGGATTTTTCATCCACACATAGATTTTTCACATAAAATGACCCGTTTGATTTTATAAGTGCTTTACACACAACGCATCTGGGTCCCACCCCCACCCCACAGCGAATCTGGTTTGTCCATAATGTAACTCCATCGTAAAACCATCGGAGTGCTGATCACGTGATTCGTCGGGTCTGAAAATGTTAATTTTTAACCTTTATGCAAATGAAAACGGAAGCCAGAGGAATTCTGGGCAACGGCTTTCTAACCCGTTGCCCAGATCTCTTCCAGGTGTTCCTCAGATTATTTACAACCAGAGGAGTCTCTTCGACCAGCGAATTGCGAATTCCATCCATCGACCGTTCTTACAGGCATGCACCCAACCATCCCATATATCGCTCCTTTCACAGACAGACAGACAGACAGACAGACAGACAGACAGACAGACAGACAGACAGGCAGGCAGACAGACAGACAGACAGACAGACAGACACATACTTATCAGTCCTTTCATTTATTCATCCTCTTTGTCCTCTTTGTCGCTAAGTACACTTGGTGCGTACTAGATGCAGAAGAAAATAATAATAAAGTAATAATAATAATTATAATAATAATAATAATAATAATAATAATAATAATAATAATAATAATAATAATAATAATAATAGTAATGACAATAATTGGAGCCGAAGGCTTCAAATGAATTGCTGTCCCTGGCGGGGATATCAAAATCCTAATCCCCTAAATCTCGATTGAAAAAAACAAAGCTGCAACAGCCCACCGCGCTATCGAGTACCTTCATAACAGTTACAGCTTTATCCATATTAATTTTAATCCAATCACAAACCTATTATAATAGCAGACCCTATCACCATACATTCGCTGCAAAACACCTAGCTGCATGCCTTGACGATTTTATAGGTCAATTACTGCTGCACCGGTTGACATCGAGTCAGATATCACGCTTGTGTTCCGATGCAGCAGTTTACCATTTAGCCTTGAATTTTAACCTTCAGAGGTCTGTTTTTGGTATGTCAACGAACTTACGAGAAACATCCTGTGCCAAACCCATGCTCTTAAAGTTTCGGAATACTTTTAGCTCAAGAAAAAATATTTATTGTATACTGCGCGACATGCGAGTTATCCAAATGAATACAATATAATAATCTTCACAAAGCTTAATGAATAGTTTATAGTAGTTGCAGTTTAACAGCACTGTGTGATAACACAGATCATTAGCGTCGCCCTCCTCATTATTTCCAGGCTTAGGACTGGCACTCTGAGGGTGCAAACAGTGGAGGAGCTTGATTGATAGCTGCCCGAAACGTCAGCAACTCGCTGATTAAGGATCTTGAGCAAATCCTTTGCTCACAGTTGCTCCACGCCGCAAATATTTCATTGTACGCTCGTTCTGTTCTATTCTATATACAGATTCATAAAGCGCCTCTTACAGTACAACCTAATCAGAGGCGCTCCCAGTGCGAAAGACCCCCAGAGAAAAGAAAAGCTCGCGTGTTGACTACACTTAACAATGAAAGGTATTATCAGATGAAGTTGTAGTGATTGTGTTGCTAGGCTATCAGGGTCTGTTGTTATGTTCACCCCCGATTTTTTTAAAATCTGTAGACCTGTTGGGATGCGGGCTTGCTAAGCATCCGTACTATATCTAAGCGGAAATGACCTTGATGACTCTCGACAGCAGGGCCACCCCTCTGAGAATCCTTGAAACCGTAAGATCGTTATGCTAAATGTAAAAGCCACTTGCTGTTATCGAAGGTAGGATGAGGAATTTACAATATTACATATTCAACACATATTAATTTATGACCGACACTTACTCGACAGGCTGTCTGTATGTCTGTCTGTCTGTCTGTTTAACTGATTGTCAGTCTGTCTAAATGTACGTCTCATCCACAGTGCTACTGCCTTTTTTATTACAATAATCCCTCTCGCCTTGTACATACGTCTGCGTGTATACGTATGTATGTCTGTCAATGCCAATCGGAATATCCCTCTCATATATACCTTGCTGCAATGTCTATCTTCTTCATATATATATATAATATATATATAATATATATATATATATACATACTTATAAATAGCTATTAGTGTAAATAATTGGCCTAAATAAACTCTACCCATAGGTTAAAGGTGTTGTATCCCTGAATCCATGCACCTTTCGTTGGCATGTATACACCCACATGTATGGATGCATGTATGTGTTCAAGTATACATGCATGTGTATATGTATGCATGTTGGTATATGTGCGTACAATTGCCTACATGTGTCTGTTTGTCTGTACCTTTGTCTGGTAATGTATGTGCAAGTCATGCCTACATATATGTTTATAAATAAACACATTAACAGTTATATAGCGCATATTTTCGGACAATGGGCTGTAGTGAGGCATAGTCTAATTCATCTCCCTCCTCTAACTATGTAAAGTGGGTTATAACTTAAAATGCATTGATACAGTGACTGAGTTGTTGTTAACAAGGAGGATAATTAGTAATTACCCCGAACTCAATGCTCTACTGTGGTCTCTGAACATAATCACATTGACCTTACCACCCGCTAATTATATTCACCTGCACAGGTGTATAATTGATCACATCCTGTATTGCAAGTACGTATGTATATGTATGTGCAATTATTTAAATGTATTCTAATTGCGATTGCAAATGGATGTCAGTATGTATAAATGTATGTATAAATGTATGTATAAATGTATGTATTAATGTAGGGATAAGTTTCATTGCTATGCAACTGTTGCTATGCGACGCGTGTACTAAAGGACCAAGACTATATGTTCTTTGCTTTCTCTATCGGCCCTATGTCAGCTGATTAATTAGTCATTTGCAAGTATCGCCAGCCAATTAATTTACCAGCTGTTAACTTACAAGGCCAATCACATTTCAAAAGCTTAATTAAAAACTGCACTTTGATTCTAAGAAGGCCCTCCACACTTCATTAGGCTATTTTTATTACATTATTATAATGAGCCACGTGCTATTTATAGTTTAGAGCGTCGTACAAATGCACACATTATGCATCTAAGGGTCATTTATGCAAATTGTTCTTATTTTGGCCTACTTCAGTGGGTCCTTGGTTAGTTTCAATCTTAAAAACTTTTAGGACCTCAAGATACGTCTGCATCGGTTTTCTCGGTCGTAGGACCGACAATCAGGAATGGGCTCCCCTATAGAGTTCCATCTCCTACCGATATACAGGTAGGAACTCCTCATCTTCAGTTTACACGGCTCTAAAAACCGACCTTTTCAGGCGCGGTTAGACCGGGAACGGGCGCTGAATCAAGTTCTTTTGATTGATTGATTGATTGATTGATTGAGTATACAGCTCACAAGCGATTCCAATCGCATTGCTCTACAACATCGCCCTCCTCTCCTCTTCCCTTCCTCTCCTCTTCCTCTCCTCTTCCTCTCCTCTTCCTCTCCTCTTCCTCTCCTCTTCCTATTCGCCTTTGCTCTACCGCCCCTTCCCCTACCAAGTACGAATTTCGCATGCTTGTCCGTCACTCGCAAATCACATATCACATGTTCACATTCAGTTTCTCAGTTCTTAATATGTCGCCCATTGGCCTGTAACGCGTTGAGTACAGGTTTGATCCTTGTCGAAGGCGGTTACTGTGTAGGGACCTTGTGCAAGTCCTTAGCGCAAAATTGCTCTGCCATATGAATGCATCTGCACCACCTGTGCATTCTAAACTATTTGTCAGAGGTGCAATATCAAAACGCAGTTGCATTGTTTTTTGCCGATAGTTAGAATACAATAGATTGTAAACAATTCATTTGGCATAAAAAAAATTGACATGCCGCAAAAATACTTCAGTGCGTGACCAAAAGGCGTACGCGATCTTCGCAATACAAATTGCTCCCTCGCAATATTCTTAAATTATGCTACATAAAGTTGATTAAACAGGATTGTAGTCCGTGCAGAGGCGGCGATTCCGGGGGTCGAGGGAGACAAGTCCCCCACCTGGTGTCCCTCTTTTATACAGAGAGGGACACGTTATTAGTTTGTCCTCCTCATTATCTCCTCCCCCTTTCATTGGGTGTCTTCCACCTGTCAAACGAGATCACCGCCTCTGAGTCCGTGATTGGGTTTACAGTTCTCACTTTAATATTCCGTAATTGTGGCAAAATTAAACAGTTATAAATTATTGTTGCGTATGTACACATTTTCCGGACCCCCTCCTCCTCGCTGCGTACCTAGTAATATTATGTCGCTGGTCACATACCATATTATTCACGAGACAATTTAAAGACAGAATTAATTAATTATAGAGAGGAACAATTGATTTGACAAATTACTTAAGGCAATGGAGATCATTTGTTCTTAACCATAGCTGCCAAATGACAGAGGTCAGGAACTGTTGATGACGATAAATAACTTTCAAATATTGGCGGAGTTATTTGCATGCAAAGTCGGTGCATTTATGCTGGCCCGCCATGTATAGTTAAGCAAAATTACTGTTGGTACATTTGCTGTTAGTTCTGTGTTAAAGTGGCTTAGCGTTTTAAGAAG
Organism: Bimastos eiseni; assembly: GCA_959347315.1. NCBI lineage: Eukaryota > Metazoa > Annelida > Clitellata > Crassiclitellata > Lumbricidae > Bimastos > Bimastos eiseni. The sequence goes on along the minus strand of OY365806.1, from coordinate 70,789,695 downwards.
CCTGAGGTAAAAATAGCTAAAACAAAATATAATGGCGTTTACCGTAGAGTAATGGATGACAGACACACTGGGGCGCGGAGCTGAGGAACCGACCCGTATTCCGGCGGTGTTGGTTAAATTAAATTTACACGCATAGCGTATCGGCCGCCCTAAGTGGCTGCCAGATTCATTCGTTCATACTGTCTATGCAATTATACTGCGCTGTTGTTAGTTTGAACAATAAACGAAATTATTATTATTATTATTGATTAAACGCCATTTGGACGTCATAGTCGTCTGTCTAACCATATCGTCGGTAGGTGGCGGTTGTGTTACCATTGATTACATTAGTGCAAAAGGAAATCGAGTCAATCTGCGCTAATGTGCATTTAATATGATATTTATCTTCACTATTAATTGTATTAATGTAACTGCTTTCGTATTTTGTAGTAATTCTTCCGTATTGGACTGAATTTTAAAAGTTATTCACCGCAGTTAGATTAGCCTCGTTGAGCTACCTCTTTTGAGCTCTCAAATTACCATTATAAGGCTTGGCGAGAACAAACCGTTATTAGTTTAAGGCATTTATAAATAAGATCACAGCGTTTACTTGTCACCTTAAAACCTGATACGTACTTAACCACGGTTGCGTGACGCCGATGTTACTGGCTCTCGGCCTAGGCTGGTGATCAGATTAATCCCTGATCCGCTATCCATGGATTTAGTAGGTTGTTGGCGTTGAGATGATGGGGAGAAGCTCTGGCTTCTCAATCTCCCCAGTGGCCCCTCACTCTAAGGGAGAAATTCAAAACAAAAATAAACAAACCTGGGCCTACTATGTTACGGGCGTGCTGGTTAGTAAGATTCCCTTCTGTGGAATCTCTGGAGTGGGTCTTCAGTTGTTTTCTAGAGTGCTCAACGCGACAAAGGCTTAAAGTTAAATGAAAAGCTCCGATCAGCCAAAAACACAGGTTATTGCAAAGCAGAAGCTTGAAAGGTAGGGTTAGACCGTAAGGCAGTGCTCAAATAGATCATCGATCAAGGATTAGCCTCTAGGTCAGATTAGTCCAACACGCGAGCCATACGTGGTCCGTGGGTGGATTTTAAGTGGCCCGCTACGCAGGGCCGTACCGAGGGCGGTTCCAGCGGTGCCGTGACACAAGGCGCATATATAGAAGGGGCGCAAATTTCAGGATGGAATGACTTTAATCATTCCATAAATTCACTTTCTTGAAAAATGTGATAGCGCCAGATTAGACCCTAATGCTAGACACAGGGCGCATTTATAGCTTGGTAAGGCCCTGCTTAAACATCATATGAAGCAGTTAAATGTGAATGACTACTCACGAGAAAACTCATCTAAATTCCTTTGACATCGATATAGATGTTTTGTTTTCTCCAACACCTGGCTGCCAAGAGGTCAACGAGAGCGAAAACCGTCCGACTAATTACGGCCCTTTGAGAAGGTATAGACACGGTCAAGTGAACGCTCCAAATCGATATCACAGCATCAGCTCAGCCGTTGATATTGATCAGAATAGTGTCCGACGAAGATTTATACATAAACATCTAAATGCCTACTTTAGTCGGACCAGTATCATAGACCTACAGGCCTCTTCAACGCATAGCCACGTCTATAACCCGCGCGATGTAGATGGTTAACTTTGCGCCGAAATTCAAACGGATTTCGCAGCCCGTATTGGCCCAGGAACGGGATGGGGGCGATGCTTTCACGGTCCGTCGGCGGTCGAGAGGGTACACAATACATAAATTCAAACTCGAATTTCATACCGATGAATAAGAACGTCAATAAAAAACGAAATCCACGTTAAATGGACGCGTTTACTCACCGTTCTAGATCGTTGGCTCGTCCGCTACTGTGTATGTCAAGGCGTTCAGCCCACTGCCTCTGTATGCACATACCGCTATGGCGCGCCGATCGTTAATATAACAGCGGCGTCTGCAGCCAGTTGCATCGCTAAAGCCCTGCTGCGTCTGGCATAGGTTAGAGCCACGAAGAGTCAGCATGCATAATTGACGCAGCTGTGGAAAGCCGAGCCACTGGCTGAATAAACAAGTCTACGCGCGTCTATATAATGGCACGCCGTCAGTCTCAGAATTATTTTGGTGATACGGATTTAAGCAAATGATGAACAGAGCGCGTGTTATCCTGAAACTAGTTATCTATCATCGGAAAGGCAAAATAATTAGACTAACAATTGAATGGTCGGTCTCTTTGATCGTCGATTAGCAGAAGGGTGGCTCTGGGTCTTATATTAACCGACCTTGGGTTGATTCAGCGGGTGTGCGTCCGATGAGTTTGTTTATTTAGCGCTAGCCTATCAGACATGCTATCTTCGTCTGAAATGTAATGCCTCAGAAAAGCGAAGGTGTTTATATTACGGATGCTTTCGCTTGTTTTAGACTAAGCATAACAGCGTCGTGAATTAAAAATAAGACACACTCATATAAATATAGGCCTAGGCAGCCATTCGTAAACTCCAAACTTCAAAAGCGTACTCGAGAGCCAAGCACCGGGCACCAGCTCATTCACGAACGATGCTTCCAGTCAAATAGATTATCCAGATTTAATGGTAGCGTGAAGGGCGCTTTAAGATGTTGGAATTTAGTTCGTTCCCATCAGGAATTAGCATTGCATCCGTACATTTATCAATTGCCATGTCCAATTCCTCCATAAGAACGACTCTGAAACGACCCTTCTCCCGATTTTCTTCTCTTCATCGTCACCCGCCCTCCGCCTCCTCTACCTATGACACCCTAAGTTTCCACTCAAATCAGTCACACCCCTTCAAGAATTCCTACCCTGATTTACTCCTAAACACCACACTTCCTATCAACCTATATGACATGAGGAACTCTCTTCATTAGGATCGCCAGGAAACTTGACGCAATAAACTGAAAAATTGTCAATAATCTGAAATTGGCATTGGAGTGGCGCTAAGGAAGTCTAGAGTTTGCAATAAAGATTTCATGGCAAAAACAAACCCAGTCAGGTTCCCGGCCTACACCATATCACGGGAAAACATTCTAACCAAGAAAAACCCTCACCTATAATTATCAAGATGAACAGTAATCATAATTATAGTGCATCAAATATCAATTTTAATATCAACATTCAATACACACACAAACAAAAATTTAAACAGATTGGCCAAAATGTTTTTAAATTTCTAGCAATTCCTAATCACAACCAATATCTGTAACGTCAATGGTTTTAAAGTTCATTTAACTCTAAACCATTTCACTTTAAAGATATTTCGTCACTAAACACATACATACTTTTCTTTTCTCATGGGACATTTACAATGTGAGTGCCAATGATTAGGTTGTACTGAGAGATGCGCTATAAAAATGTGTTAATAGAAATATGTAAACGTACAACACAAGGGACTTTGGACCCGTGCAATCGCCTCCTCTTTTGCTGGAAAGCCGAGATTTTCACAACAGCTATCACGAAACTAAGATTTACAATTCACAACATAATCGACAAAAATTCACGATTCAAAACAAACTGACCTCAAAATAAGAATTACACCACTATTATTAATAAATTTCTTAAAATGATCATGTCTAATGCAGGCATTAACTGATGGTGCTTAAAAAAAGGTAGACCATCATAATCATCAGATCAAAACCCTTAAGATCACATTAACGTTCTACCCATTCAAATTTTTCCATTCTCCTGCATCTAATATCCCTTGACACACTTGAGCAACCAAAGGTAAATCCAAAATGTTGTCCAATCATCTCCACACATCAAGTTTCTTTTAAATGAGAGATCAACTGATGCAACATAAATAGCAACTAACAAACATTGTAACTCCAGTGGTTTGAACACCATGTGACAGTTGAACCATGTCGTATATTTTGATTTATATAGCGCCTCTCACAGAATAACTATTCAGAGGCGCTCTCAACACGAAAACAGAAATGCCTTTAAAGAGCGAGACGCCAATGGACTGAAGCCAGTCATTACCATAACCAACCATCTTATTGATTAACTCCAAACCATTATAACATACAAGAAAATAGATTTCAATACGATGAGAATTACAATAAAAATATCAGCAGAGGATCGATGGGGAGAAGAAACAAAAGCCCCCAAGGGATATACAAATGTTCCGCTATCAGGGCCCACCTGTACTCATTTAGTTCAGCCCTTAGTGATGGAGGAAGGTCATTCCAGATTCAAGGTAATTACTACATATACATACAGACGAAATGCCGTAACAACAACTCTACGATTAAAAAAGTACCAGAAAGCAGAAATAAATAGTAGACATGTTAAACGATTACCTACAGAAAATGTCAGAATTCCACAGCAACAACATTGTTTCTGTTCCACTAAACATAACTTTAATGAAACTTAAAAATATGTTAACAAATTTGGATTCTTTCCCTGCCAGTCTGCATCTCGTAATTTTGGTATTACCGTACATACCTACTCTCTGCGAATGTTCGAACGCTCTAGATCTGGCTTAGACTACCCTGTTGCTATTGCAGGGCTACATGTATCATGGGGGTTGAGTACTTCATTCAGTTAAGTCCAGCAAAAGGGACTCTCAATCTATAGATCGAACACATTTACAGATTGTCTCCTGTCTGCACAAGTTAGCAACTCAAGACAGAGGCCGTACTGAAACAATTACTGAAACTAATTTAAACAGGTATGCCTGCAAAGAGCAAGACTATCCCCCTCCCGTATGTGTACTTGGGCAAAGTTCCCACCCATCTTTACAGCCGACCTTAATGAATGAATGACTCATGCTTACAACCGTTGCTAAAGAAAAGCAGAAATCTTTTTGTACAACTATTCAAACGTTGTCAACCTTTTAAATATTGGCAATGCTGGTTTACTTTACACACTACCACGAACACCATAAATTCAAGATGCTGATCAAGCACAACATTATCGCGTCAGTAACAAATATCAACATCATGACAACAAATTTACTTCTGATTTATTAATATATTCTTTAAAGGTCATAAAAAACAAATTCGAAATATTATCATCCTCCGACTTCAGCATCACCGGTCGTCATGGAAACCAAATCTGTCTGTTGCATCAACCGCCTCCTCTGATAGCTGCCATCCAGTGCTTCAGAAGAGAGCGTATTAATCAATCAGGTGAAGACCAACCACAAAGTATGGCTTTGGGCATTCACCATCAAAAACGCAACAAACAAATGGGTGCCATGAAACCGCAAGGCACTAAAACAGAAAATCACAAAACGATTCAATCAATGAAACTTAACATGCAACATTAGCGCTTCTTCAAGAAATCTACTCAGAGGGGCTCCCAATCAAACATAGGCCAAATAAGATAGATTTCAGATATGTTACATGGGTAGAGAGATCCTAGGCCAGAGCTGAAGATCCAATGGAAGGCTATTCCAAGCAATCACGCTACAGCCGAAAAAACCTTTAAATAATCTCCTGCATAATGGTGCCGGTCATTTCAACAATTGGTCTACACTATAAAAGGTATTGGAATAATCAGCAAATAGAGATATTGGTATTTGCCTTAAAAGAGATATACAACACAATGAATGAAGGAATGATTATTATGACATGATGAGATACCTCCAATGATTATAAATCATCTATCTTAGATTCATAATTACAGTCACTGTAACAGATGTTTTAAATACAATTTTTATAGATACTGAACTCACAACCAGCTACTCACGTTGTCAGAAGTGATGTCTACGAATTTGAACCTCCCGTCTGTTGATACATGCGCATGTGGCTCTCGACGATCTCAAACATTTCCTGAGCGGCTGGAACGCGTCCCGTCTCTAATTTCGACCAAACAGGCATGTCTGCAAGAAACATCAGCAAAACATTTCAGTGATTTCAGCAGACTTATCATTTGAGCACTGGGCTAATAATAGGTTGGTCTACATCAAAAGTGTCAAAGAACCACTGCTGACGTTATATTTCTGGCCCATGGAGCCTTGTCTAGAGACAACACAATTGAGAATAAAAGGCATAATTTGTCATTTTTAAGGTATTATGAGTTTTCTATGATGTTTGTAATTGGGAACACATATCAGAATCAGGTTTTCAAAGCTAATTCAACTGTTTGTATGGCTCCCTCAGAGTCCCTCTGAGATCCCTACCTCATTCTCCTCATTCGCCTTTGGCAGTCTGGCCCACCACTTGCTGGAAAATATTGCTACTGGCCAACAACTAAGTATTTGTGGGACATCCCTGGTTTAGATGCATCATATTTTTAAGCCTTGTGTGTTAGACACCAAATTATAAGAATTTGCTTGAAAAAGCAGATACCATTTTTGGAGAGGAGAGACAATTCATCAAAATTTGAGACCATCTTCAAAAAGACGAGACAATCTGCTGAGAGAACATTCAACAGCACAAATCGTAGGAAACAAACCCCAAGTTTCCGAAGAGTAATACTTAAAAACTACGCACAAACACCACTTTAATTACTAAGCACTATGTGTTATTTTTTTATTATAAATAATCCTGATTCTAGCTTGTAATCGTGACTAAACTGGGGTTCTTACTGTTGAAGGACACTTCAAATGCACCGGTCGAGAGGAGCTGGCCCTCGACCATTCCCGATAGAAAGAACATCATCATGCACGAATAGATCTAAACCAAGAAACAAAACCATTCATATAAACAAAACCATTCATATAAACAAAACCATTCATATAAACAAAACCATTCATATAAACATATCACCAGAGTAACAACAGGTAATGATATATACAATGCATACATTCAGCTCCTGAGAACAACCATAAGGCGGTTATAGGCACGAGTAAATGATCACCAATGTCCTTGGTCATTTGTTAAGTCTAATGAAACCCACTGTGTTAATCTAAGTGACGTCATGTTTCATTTAGTCTTGATCTGCCTTCGATTCTTTTCCTTGGAATCCTGTATGTAGCTCATTGCTACAGTTATTCATTACAGCGATTTATATGGCACTCCATCCGGGCGATTACTCAGAAGTGCTTCCAACTTCAGCACGGCTGAAAATGACAGCACTGAGGACAGTTATCAGGAGGACAGTTATCAGATTTAACTTTGCAAGGTGATTCATTGACACCCAAGCCACCTGGTGAGCAATCAGGTCAACCTCACAAAAGATCAGTCTGCAAAACAGAGTCAAACTGTTATGGATAATGAATCTGAAAAAGCTAAATCACAAGTTAAGAATGACTCAGGCAACCAAGCAATACATTATTAACCATCACAAGAACAGCTCTTATTGACCGATATCTACATGTACTTTCTGAAAGTCATACTTTGTTCTGAAGTGCCCAACTGTAGATGCCAGGTGTGTTGATATTCAACCAGACAAACGGATTTTGACCCAAAACGATACATGCTATGAAAATCATCTTGAGAAAGCCGAGCGCCTGAGCCGACAGCGCTCGCATTGGGGGAGGGGGATAGTTATCACCCCGAATCATAAGGTCCGGATATTTCTCCTGGATGGCATTGGCAAACTGCTCGAACAGCTTTCGGTAACCTCACGAGTTACTGAAACGAATCAGAAACAACACATCATGATATTTTAAAGAACAGAATCAATTTCATATTGATTAACAGTATATTTGCCATGTAAACTGTAATAATTCATTTACAATAACCAATTTCATAATTAAACTAGATTTAATTTTTGCATTAAATGTAATTATCATTAGGAAGTCAAAATGAAAGAAAGTAAATAATATTTACAAAATGTCTTCAAAACTAGACACCGTTTTGCTCAACATTACGATTCTACTGCATATTGAAAAAAGCATGTAATGTAAGCTAAAATGAACTAAATAGAATGGCGCTACATCACTTGCCAACTACCACATCAATTAGAGAAGGCGAATAAATTGGCCGCCGAGTCACTGCTGTTTATTGCAATTGAGAAGTTTCGACCATTTCTCTTAGGGCCTATTTATCCAATACGAAAACGTAACTATTTAACTTCAATGTGCAGTAATACACATAATTTAGAGTTCAACTGAAACCATGAAACTTAATCTAATGGTGTTCGCAGTTCTAAAGTCCGCAGAGCTGTCATTTACATACCATACGAGGAATGTCAGCGTTGGACCAGAGAATCGATCTAATTTTGGTACGGGAACTTCTTTCGCAAGTTTTTCTTCATGAATGGGCGTTGTTTGCATAAAGTTATCTCTTAACATCAACGCAGACCAGACGAAAAACGACACGGCCAACACCTGATGAACGGACATCTCCGCCATTTTGGCTACCACACGGAGTAAGTATGGCGCTACAAAACTCTGTCATCATGCTGACCAAAGAATACATATTCCAAGATGTCGATCACGTGTATAGCACTTTCTTACTCTTTCGGGCAAAATGTGTACTAAGAACTTAGCCGACATCTGTGTGAAAATAATATTAACATTCTTTTTCTAATAATATTTTAGTTTTTCGGCACAGAAAGATTTCTATTGAAATAAATGTTAAATTGCTTAAATTTATTTCTGCTTCGGGACAACGACGCAATACAACTATAATGGTGTAATTCCTACAATTATTTAAAAAGTGCTCACATATGTCTCGACGGCGCTTCCTAAGAGAATAGATCGATGATCTTAATAAGCTTTATAAGTTATTGCCAATTATTAAACCGAGCCTTAAATAAAATCCCGAGTCTGCGAAGTGAAAACAGTTCTGCGTATGTCTTTTGAATCGTAATCGTAATCTCAACATTTCTACAGCGCCCACAAAAGCGAAGTCGCGGGAACCAGCTTATTCACAGGCGCGAAGAAGCTGGGAAGTTAAGCTAGGCTACTCGTGGTAAATCAATTTTATTAGCTTATAATGAATTAGAAAATTAATCGAATTGACTAAAAGAATATACAATTGAGTTGTTACCTCTCTTGGGTTGAACTATAATCCTACAGTAATGTAACGTACCAGTATATCTTGATTTACTAAAGCTTGAATCTATGATGATTAGAATATTCGATAGGTTAATTTAGACATATGTCTTAGCCTGAAGCAAACGATAGCCATTTACTTGAAATCCTCGGATGATCGTTTGTCTTGGATCCATTCCGTCATAATTTAAGGATAACGAGCGTAAATAACGGAAATCGACGATTCTTGATCCTAGAAGCCTCCTCGGTCGTTCCGAGGGATGAGCGTTCACCAGCTATTGAGGATATTATGGAATATTTCTAGCCACGTTCAACTGCACTCGCAATATGACACCTCCTCCAGGTTATCAAATAATACCAAATGTAGGCCGACAGAAGAAGCCAGCTGACTGCAGAGATGGAAGGAGAGCAGCTGTCACAATGGGTCAAGTTTGACTGCAATATTCCTCTCTAAACTGAATACTTTTTCGGGTGCCCTGCTAGAGTCGGGAGCGCCTATATGCCCTAAGCAGAGGCGGGGATCTCATTCGAAAGGTGGGTGGCACCAAATGAAATTGGAATCAGATGTGGGGAGTCGGAGGGGATCACATGTATAACGTGTCCTTCTCTGTAAAAGGTGGGGCTTATTCCCCTCGACCCACCGGGATCGCCGCCTCTGCCTATAATTAGGCCTACCTACCTTAAGGGCCTGCACTAGATAAATTCCAAAATGTTAAAGCTGGTTTAAAACGGTTTCTCGACTGGAAAGTCAACGACGTACGCGAGTAAAGCACATTGGAAAAAGTACAAACACTTTTAGACGTTAAGTTTTCTTTAAATGGATAATAATTTCACGCAATTGGGAAAACACGTACACGCAGTTCAACTGGTTTTAGACAGTCTTTGGATGATCAGATCAACCTTTAATTAATGTCAGCAATTCTAGCAAATGAAAGCTATTGAATATTCATCTTAATAAATTAATAAATGGAAGCTATTGAATATTCATCTTAATAAATTAATAAATGGAAGCTATTGAATATTCATCTTAATAAATGGAAGCTATTGAATATTCATCTTAATAAATTAATAAATGGAAGCTATTGCATATTCATCTTCAGACGCATCCTTTCGATGTCCCAATATCATTACTAAACGGCTTATTCACTTAGTTAACTTCTAATGCGCCCGTGTCTATTACACAATGCATCGACCGATGGCACACCAACGACTGAACCATGATCAGGACGATATCCAGGAGATCATCCCGTAAGATTGAAATGAATAAGCAATTGGAAAATCTTAAGTTGAAATGACACAAAGTTAGCGACTCTCAGAACAGACAGGTACAGGAAGGGAGTTACTGAATAAAACAGACAGGTACAGGAAGGGAGTTACTGAATAAAACAGACAGGTACAGGAAGGGAGTTACTGAATAAAACAGACAGGTACAGGAAGGGAGTTACTGAATAAAACAGACAGGTACAGGAAGGGAGTTACTGAATAAAACAGACAGGTACAGGAAGGGAGTTACTGAATAAAACAGACAGGTACAGGAAGGGAGTTACTGAATAAAACAGACAGGTACAGGAAGGAAGTTACTGAATAAAACGGACAGGTACAGGAAGGGAGTTACTAAGCACGTGGAACGAACAGAGGTGGAGACGAATGATATATCTATAGTTTCATAATCAGGGGTTGAAACAGAAAACAATCGTTGGTCATTACAAGTCTCATTACAAGTGTTATTATTCAGATCTAGACATGATCTGAGATAACCAATCAAGGTATTTCACTGGATAATGATAAGACGCTGGATTCAGAACACAATTGAAGTGTTGTTGCTGCACAAGGTCCAATGACTAATTCATAATATGAGTCAGAAGCTGAAACGACTACACAATGATCAATTATTGTAATAAATTAAAATGTAATTTCGCCAAATTTAAGTGCTAAGTACTGTCAAAGCCTGAAAATATATAAAAAAACATAAAGGACGTAAAAAACATAATTAGACCTCCATTAATTAAAATTTATAAAGCGCTACTTGCAGAAAGGTTGCGACAGAGAGTGAGAAAGATAGTGTGCGTGAGAGAGAGACAGAGAAAGAGACAGACAGACAGACAGACAGGGATATAGAGGGACAGAGACAGAGAGAAAGACAGAGAGAGAGAGAGAGAAAGAAAGAGAGAGAGAAAGAACGAAAGAGAGACAGACAGACAGAGAGACAGGGAGAGAGAGACAGAGACAGACAGAGAGAGAGACATAGAGAGAGAGAGAGAGAGAGAGAGAGAGAGAGAGAGAAAGAGAGAGAGAGAAAGAGAGAGAGAAAGAGAGACAGACAGAGAGACAGACAGACAGATAGACAGACAGACAGAGAGACAGGGAGATAGAGAGCGAGAGAGAGGAGAGAGAGAGAGAGAGAAAGAGCACCAGGTCCGCTTTCGACCGAATCTCCCACTACACAAGCAAGGGTCCAATTCCTTCTCCAACAACAACGTCAGATCTTTGGTAGCAGACTGAGAGGACTATCCTGTGGGAAGAAGTAGAAGGAGAGTACGGGTACGCTCTCATCTCCCTCCCTCCCAACCCCCGCGTAAGCCATCAGCTCCGGAAGGTGACTGATCGTCATAGTCATGTCGCATCCTCTGGAACTCCGAATGATGAACTCGATGTCCTGTTCGTCGGGAATTGAAGGGAGGTCAAACTCAATCCCTGTGAAAGGGAACTTCAGGACGATACGACGTTCGTTCACGGAACAGCTGCCCTGGACAGGAAGTGTTGATGTCGACATCGGCATTCGCATGTACATCGTTGCAAAGCCTCCGTACTGTGACATCGCTGCTAGGCGCACGTTCAAACCGAGTCCGTCTCCGTAGCAACCGTAGCGATAGCGACCTTGTGTGTAGCAATCAGATCCGTAGCAACCGCCTCAATAGCAACTGTGGGTGTAGATATCGTGTCTTTGGCCTCCGTGTGTACGTAGCAATCGGATTGTTAGCAACCGTTTCTACTGCATCGCCTCTGCACCAACAGTCTCTGTAGGACCATCTACGGTCCGAACGTCACAAGTGGCCGTCTCTCTATGGTAACCGTTTCTATAGCAACCGTTTATACTTTCTCTATAGCAACCGCTTTGGATTCCTGCAAAAAAGAACAGCGAAAGTGACGTTATCAGTAAATGCTACGATAACCCTTTTACTTTACCGGATCTGTGACGTAATGTAAATGTCGAACATTTCTCACTCAGTAAACAAGTTAAAGTAAAAACATGGGTTTTTCGGGACAATCTTTTATCTGATAGGTGGCGCAATCTTTCCATTAAGAGATTTTTGATTACATATCATTGATGTTGGTCCTAAACTTGCCGGAGTGGAGCTCGTCAAGAAGGACTCGTTCGAGTGGTTAAAAGATAATTTTTTGCATTTTTTGCAATTTTTCTCAATTTTTCAGTTATGTCCGTAAACATTTGACACATTGCACTGTCATACAAGCCTGAAATACATGGAAAAATTTCAGCTCTGTAGCTCGACGGGAACATACCTGAAAAAGTTAGAGTAAAAACATGGGTTCTCGGGAACCTGTTTTATCTGATAGATGGCGCAATCGTTCCATTTCCCTAATGAGATTTTACAGCAAGTGTCCTGATCCATTGTTGATGCAAAACATGCCGAATTGGAGCTCGTCAAGGAGGACTCGTTCGAGTGGTCAAACAATAATTAATAGTTTGTATTTTTGTCATTTTCTTTCTCAATTTTTAAGTTATATGTCCGTACAAATTTGAAACATTGCATTGTCGTGTAAGCCTGAAATGTGTGCAAAATTTCAGCTCTGTAGGTCTAATGGAACATACCGAAAAAGCAGTCGAAAGAACTCCGACGAGCCGACGATCCAACGTTCATGACAAACTTTATGCAAGCCAAGTTAAAGAAAAGAGGGTAAAAAGAAGAATTGCAATTTTCTAATCCAGCAGGAGAGGCAGCCATTGCTATGAAGCCGCCGCCCCAAATGCATCTCAAAAGTAGGACCTATTATGGTGAAATGTCGCAGATATTGGATGCGTCTAACAATCCTATAGCGCCTGAATTCATTGAATTTTCACGGTGTCTTTCGACTGCAGAGGTCGCATTTTATAAGATAATCCTCTATTGAAAGGTTCTTTCGTCACCAAAACACTTTGCACGTCAGCAATTCATCGGCCCAATTCCTTTATTCATCCACCCACCCTCCGTCCATCCGTCCATTCATCCATCCATTCATCCATCCACCTTATCCGTCCATCCATTTATTCCATACATCAATCAACCCACCAACCCATTCACACATCGAAAATATCCAGCCATGCCCACCTACCCACAAACCAACCATCCCAAATTAAAAACCGCTCACCCACAGGTCCGCCTCCCCCACCACCAAAACCCCACACCCACCCACACAAATACCCACTCACTCCCCAAAACATAAGAAGTAGTCCTAAACACACCCACTCATCAACTCAACCACCCAATATTAATCTGACTGCAACGTCTGCTATCCTTCTTCCTTCGTGTTTCCCTGATTGGACCGCTCTTCCCATTCAACTGAGGAATGCGCCACCTTGCGAGATATTCAAGTCACGACTCGAGAAGATCCATCTTTCTCAACCAAAGTATCTCCTCCTGACTGTCATTGACTTTGCCAATCAAATACAACGTCCGTTTCGTAGGCAGTGTCGCCTTAACGCAAGCGTCATTATTTTTATTGATATCATCATCATTATTATAATTATTCACATTGTCATAATTATCTTTAATGATTTTCCTCCTCCTTCTCCTGTTGCTCTTCTTCTTCATTGTTATGATCATTGTTAATATTCAATTTATTGCTAATTTTACTCTTTATTAACATTAATTTTATTATTATTATCATCGTTCTGACCTTCCTTCTATTTAGTTCTTTCTTTTGATTAGTTAAGTGATGATATCTATTTTGAGTTTCATATGGTAAAATATTTATATTGGTTTGGAAAAATCGATTTGAAGGTGTCTAAATCGAACAAACGATTGTCAGTAAACTCGAATGTTGGATTACAATCTCATGGTAGCTTAAGGCTAGTAACTCTTAAAAGTAACTTCTGTTTTCATCATCATCATCGTCGTTGTCGTCGTCGTCGTCGTGGTCGTCGTCGTCATCATCATCATCATCCTATTTTTCTCCTTCTTCTTCATCATTATTGTTATCACCAATTGCAATTCACACCATGCGTATCTTAAAGACGAAGCATTATGCATAAAAGTGCGTTGATTAAATGAAACAAATGATATTATAATATTAAATGTGTGAATGTATGTGTGTATGTTTGCCACCCACCCACGTGATGTTAGGTGCACGCATGAATCTGCATGAATTAATAACTGGCTAAAAAACGAACGAACGAATGGATTAAAGATTAAAAATAAATCATGTCATTAATTATACATTATGCTAGTCTTACAGCCCAACTTCGCCTGGGATCGATTTAAAATCATCCCGATCGCCAGTGTTTCATTTGGCTCACGCTCGGAGTGAAGCCGTTGTCTTGTAACTGATGCGCCTGATTTGCATATTGAAATTAGCACACAGCCTTCAGATGATGCGAGTGAAAATGGCGGTTGCTATTATATCAAATGATCGCAATTTTTCAATTCGATTCTAAAGTGGCAGCATATCGCAATTTTAAGAAATAATTAAACAATCAGGAAATAATCATGTTTACCTAGAAATTCGCATAAGAACAATTTCTGAAAGTATTGATATCGCCAGAGATGGTGAGACTTTCTTGGGGTAGAAAGAAAAATTGTCCACATTACAGTTTAGACATATTGCATTAAGTATCGTATTATTCAATGTATCATAGACCTGAATTGTATTAAAACAGTAATTCCTCAATGACTCACCATTACCTTTCACTTGCAAGGGTCCAACACATAACCACACGGTCCGATCGTGCATCGATCGTATTCGAAAACGTCGGCCTCTCCTTATCAGCTAAACGTCGTCAAAGACCACAGGTAAGAAACCGCCAGCCTGGCTTAGCATATAATATTGACCCATCTGTGCGTTAGCCGATTAGCCCACCTGTAGGCCTAAGCCTTGGCTTAGATATTGAATATATGCCGAACACCTGCGCTTGGAGTTAGACGCCAATCATTCATGATTGACAGTAGCGCATCATATATATATATATATATATATATATATATATATATATATATATATATATATATATATATACACACACATATAAATAATATACATATATATATATGCATATACATATATATATGTATGTATATCATATGTATATGTAACTCATATATATATATACATATATATATTATTGTCAATCGAGCGTTGCAAGTGTTATCATAACCTGTATTAATTATAGGGTGACACAAAAGTTCGCTCACCGTTTTCAAACTCAAATATCAAGGTCAAAATTTTTCGGATCTCTTAAATATTTTTCAAGCATATACAGGGTTCAAATATTAAAGTCGTAACACCGCCACCTTTCAGTTTTACGCTAAACCAGAGCAATTGGTCGAGCTGGAACACCCATTTAATGAGTATGCATGCCAATCAAAACTAGAGGTCTAGCAGCTGGGTCTGTGCTTGTCGATTGAGTGGTCAGTGATGGAACTATACTGAAATGTCGCTGTGTTACGGCTTTAAATATCAATGCCCGTAAATCCTAAGTCGAACGTGCGTTTAATGATGTGACAGCGTACACTGCGGCGCGCGAGGTGCATTTCTGGCTCGCCTCTGGATGTGACGTCACCACTATTAATTTTTAATTGAGTACAAATAGGAAAATAGCCACTAAACTGTGGAAGACTGGTCTAATCTTTTGTTCACCGATGAGTCGCCGTTCAATGCGTACAAAACGATACAGTTTGGGTTTCACCGGAGGAGAAGGTTCCGTTTGCTCCACAGATGATGTTTTGTCCGTCAGTGATAATGTGGGGTGGAGTGACGACCAGAGGCCTCACACGCCTTCCTTTTGTGTCAAAGTGGTACGAGACTGAACTCGTAGTAATACATTACGAACATTCTCGAGTAATACGCGAGACCATCGTTCGACAGACGGTTGTGTAACGAGAGTTATTTGCTGAAAATGATCAACAAGGAGTATTTCAGCAGGATGGTGCACGCTGTCACACATCAGCCGTGACGACGAAGTGGTCAGACTACCGTCACTAATAAAGCCGAAGGATTGATCACAAAAGCTCTCCAGATATCTTTCAGATTGAGACCGTCTGGAATATTTTGTCTCTCAGCGTTAATAAAACTCCTAAATCAAAGATACGTGACCAGCTCAAACGTCGCCCCAAAATTCGAGATCGATCGAAATGGGGACACTTCAGTCGCTGATTCAGTCGATGCCGTGCTGTCATTAATTAAGCAGAAAGAAAACACTACAGCCCTACGCTAATAGCCTACGTCTGTAACACATTATAGGAACAAATATTGTGTTATTGTTACTAGGCCCAATATTTTGCTTACACTGGTATCATGATGAACAAGCTGTATCGCATGGCAGTTTTTTCCATGGAAACTGGTCCTCTTTCAATTTTAAATATATAATTGCACTGACCCGATCAAAGTCAAAATGTGTACCAATATCTTTAACTTGAATTGTGCATGCACTGACAAATTATCAAGATAAAATACGAAGCTCTTCCTGAGAAAACGCATTTTGAAAACGGTGAACGAACTTTTGTGTCACCCTATACATTTACCTAATTTGCCTTCCTTTTAAATAAACCCCCTTGCCCTCTCTTGCACACTTAAAGTCAAGCTATTCAAGAGCAAGCACTTAAGATGCTACTAAGCATTCTCTTCAAAAATAGCCGTGACTCACTGAACGCCATGAACCAAAAATCAAAGGAGACATTATATTTTTATTGATAGCAAACCTATTGCAGATTGTTCTAAATCTCATTTTAGTACTCTTTTAAATTTTGACCAATATAAAATATATTTTCTGCTTTTTTACTTATAAGGCGAACACTTCGCTTTAAAATGTGTGTAATTATTTCCATAATTATATTCTTGATCCACTGCGATTATTAACAGAGCCTTTCATCTTGTTTCTACCTATATCAGAGAGAAATATGCCGGTGCCCCTCTGACCCCCGCTTGTTACACCCCTGGTGTATAGTCATCTTAATTAACAGTTATGGTAACAAATTAGTAACAGTGCCAGTAATCAGTTAATAAGTAAATACATTCTTTTCAATAACCAACTGCATATTCGCACCCTGGCGCACAATAAATGTAAAAGAATAAAACTCTATGAAAAGGAATTTTGGCACTAGATTATGATAATAATTATGATCAAACTAGATTCTGATGATAATTATGATGAAACTAGATTATGATAATAATTATGATCAAACTAGATTATGATAATAATTATGATCACACTGTCGTGGTCGCACAGAGTAACAACGGTAATCTGTATTGGATGTTACAACGTTACAAAACTGTGGTTTGCATTAATGTTGATTCACAGGGCAACCATTCTAGTAGCTCTTTGAAATCCTGACGTCTCTTTGGGATCGTCACCCTGGCCTCCGCAACCAACTGCCCAGCTTGATAGTGTCAGTTAGACACCTTTAAAACGAATTACTCGACCATATGATTTGTGAAATTCCGCAAATGTTTGTAAAACTGCACATCTGGGTGTGTTCCAAAAGTGCCAGCCCCAAGCCTTGACGAAGGAGGAGGGCGATGCTATTGACCTTTGTTATCATAGTGTTGTTAAACTGCATCTAACCTGTTCGCACTCTGATAGTGCCAGTCCCAAACCTAAGTAAGGAAGGAGGGCGACGTTAATGAAAGTCATCAGTGATCAATCTCGTACGAAACTCGATGGATCCAGAGTTTTAAGTCAGCTTATGACATCAGACATCGTCTGTAGCATGTATCGCTAATAGCATTTGTAGTTTCAGTTAAACGACATTGCGTGATAACAAAGATCATTACCGTTGTAAACCATAATTCTCTATCCGGGCTTTGGACTGGCACTGTCAGAGTGTAAGCAGTATTGGAGCTTTCCATCATTAGTTTCTAAGATATATTATATTTACGAGTCCATAGCTGTTGAAAGCAGTTACACACCTTTTTAAAATTGTGCTAATGGTTATTATAACTAAAATTTAAGAAAGAGAGACAGGGAGAGAAAAAGAAAGAGAGAAAAACAGAGACAGAGACAGAGATACAGACAGAGAGTGAGAGACAGACAGAGACAGAGACAGAGGAGAGAGGAGAAAGCGAGGGAGAGAGAGAGAGAGAAAGACAGAGAGAGAGAGAGAGAGAGAAAGAGAGAGAAAGAGAGAGAGAGAGACAGAGAGAGAATGAGAGAGAGCGAGGGGGAGAGAGAGACAGAGAGACAGAGAGAGATACGAAGAGAGAGACAGACAGAGACAGAGACAGAAACACAGGAGAGAGAGAGGGAGAGAGAGAAAAAGAGAGAGAGACAGAGAGAGACACATGGTGAGACAGAGGCAGACACAAAGAGAGTTAGAGAAACAGACGGAGGCATACAGAGATATACATAGATAACCAGAGAGAAGCAAACCGCGAGAGAGACAGAGACAGACATGGAGAGAGATGCAGAACAATGCAGAGTGAGACAGACAGATAGACAGACAGATAGAAAGACAGATAGACATACAGACAGACAGACAGTCAGACAGATGGAGAGGCAGACAGACAGACAAACAGACAGACAGAGGGAAAGACAGAGACACAGACTGGAGAGTCTTAAGTTGGAAGCGCTTCGTATGAACA
Source organism: Bimastos eiseni (assembly GCA_959347315.1). Taxonomy (NCBI): domain Eukaryota; kingdom Metazoa; phylum Annelida; class Clitellata; order Crassiclitellata; family Lumbricidae; genus Bimastos; species Bimastos eiseni. The sequence continues at coordinate 70,771,018 of OY365806.1, read as the reverse complement.
TACACAGGTGTCTGCATGTAAAAGAGAACCAACAGTTAGCAAGCAGAGTACACAGACACGGTTCAAAGTTCATTAATGAGTGATCGATATATATATATATATATACATAACATTTTAATATATTATATATAATGTATATTATATATATATATGATATATATATACAAATAACGACATGCGACAAGAGATAGTTATCGAATTGCTCATACCTATATACAACCTATATACAGGGCCAACTAGGTACCCTACATAGGCCTCATTCCACACCCTATCCATGCCCCTCTGGCACTGTTCCACTCACCATCCATCGCTTCAAGCAACAGCAGATGCCCCATCTACATCCTTAAACATCGAACTTCCATCGGAATTCAACTCCAACAGCATGGCTCGCTTTCCGTGTTCCTTTGGTGCCAGTCCTAAGAGCCAGTGTCCCCATCGCCAGTTCACAGCATCGATTAATTATCACTCTTATGACTTCTACGACAATTACAACCATACGATGATTATTTTGTCGTCAATGTTTCGATTCCAATTTATATCATCATTGCTATAATAATTTATTATCACAATAATGATAATCATCATTGTTATCCACTTATCATTAGATTACGATCATTACGATCATTACTATTATTATTTGAGTATTACTAATACCATTACCATCACCATATAGCGCAACTATGTTAGGGCCTGCGATTTAGCATATAATCTAACATGTTTTAAAAGGTCGACGATTGATTTAAATCGTCGACCGTTTAACACATATTATTAGCTTATTTGGATGAGATCAAATAGATTTGAATATCTTATAGAACAGAATATGCAGATAAGATAAGATGAATGAATTACCTGTCGAAGTCCTTCTCATTGAGAACCGTCTCCATCTTTCCTTGGCTCTCCAGGGCTTCTCCAGAAGCACACCGATCTCCAGCCGCTGCTGTCTCCACTCCATCCACCCTGCTCCAGTTCACCGCTCCACACACAACCAGTGAAGGGTGACCTCCAACCCTCGTTTCTCCGGCCAGTGCCAAAGCCCTGGCTCCCATCTCCGCTGGGAACGAGTACCCAGGTTCATCAACCCTTTCTTCACCTCCAACAATCTGGAAATTCGTGTCGTCAACCAGGTACTCGCAGTGCTGTGCCTGATCGCTCAAGGCAGCGATGGACGGCGGACTTAGGCTGTAGAGGAACTCCTCGCGTCTACTTGAGATGATGGAACCGCCTCCTGTGTCGGCAGCCGCGCAGCCGCAGTACCCGAAGTCACCCACGGCCATTGATGGACACGTAGTCCAGAAGTGACCTCGAAGGATGGCGTCCTCTGAGGGGAACGTCTTGTTCAGTTTGTCTGAGCTGCGCTGGGTTGATGTCAGAGAGGGGTTGTTGTGGTCGCGTCCTGTGACGATCGTTGGGTGTTTGGAGGAGGAAGAGGAAGAGGAGAGAGAAGTCTGACGGTGCCTACAAAGGAAGAGGAAGCGGATGTAATGGAATGCGGTAGGGAAAAGAGAGGGAGAAGGTGGAGAGGGAGAAGGTGGAGAGGGAGAAGATGGAGAGAGAGAAGGTGGAATATTGTGATAGAGAAGAAGATTTGGATGGAGGAGAAGGAGGAGGAGGAGGAGGAAGAGGAGGAAGAGGAAGAAAATGAAGAAGAAGCATAGGAAAATGGAAAAGGAGAAAGAAAGAGGAAAGGGAATGGTAAAGAGAAGGGAATGGGAAAAGCAAATTGTAATCATTCGATTTCTTTGTTTATGATGCATCAACTTAAGTCATATTTTGCAGATTTATTCGAAATGATATAGGATACCGATCTTATAATTTTAAAGATATTGGTTTAATCTTCAAGCAGTTTCTGACATACGCTTAGGTGTATACTCTTCATTGGGGTACAGTGTAGGCCTAGTTGTCCTTGGAACGACCTCTCATAATTAGAGCTGCGAAAATTAACGATTAATAATCGATTGACCGTTAATTTATTTTAACGATTAAAATTATTTTTAACGTTTAATCGTTTTGATTATTCCGCCCATCACTAACATGTACCGGAAGTCTGAAATAAACAGCATAATCTGTATACATTGCAATATGGCGGCGGATAGTAATCGAGATATTAAATATAAACACATATCAGGTCGATTACATGAACATTTTGGATATAAATAATTGGGTAACGAAAATATCGAAAATGCTGATAACGTTTATTGCATTCATTGCGACAAATCGTTTGGGTACCATGCATCTAACATTTTCACTGTGAGCGAGAAAACCTCTGGTGTTATTTTTCTGTATGTAACTAAATTCAGTAACTGAGAATTTAATTAAAATGTCATTAATTTGCTTGACAAATGTAATTATACACATTTTTGTGATTTAATTAACTATTAGGTAATCGTTTTCAAAAGTTAGCTATTAAAATTAAATCAAATGTTAACAGCCCTACTTATAATATATGGTCTGCTTCGACACCTCAAAATAGTTATTTAATAAAGTCGACAAATTGACTGCAATGGTCTAGCGACTCGTCTATGGTAAATTGATCATTTATAACATGCACAGCGCCTATAAAGAAGTCTATTAGTAATATCCATCTTTTAACATTTATATAGCGCTCCTCGAGGAGTCTACTCGGAGGAGCGCCTTGCCCAACCACGGCAATGCAAATCAGTATTAAGCAACGTGTAAACAAAGGCGCATTGCAGTAGCATCTCTAAGAGAAGAGTGTTTCAGGTGGAAGGACCAACAATAGAAACACCCTTTTGAGTGTCGGAAATTAACACAAAAAATAATTTACTCTGTCATTGCCACTCCTAAGCCTAGATGGAGAAGATGGGCGACGCTAGTGGCCTTTGCTATCACACAGCGTTGTAATAATTGAAGCAACTTCTTCGACACCTTTATATGGCACTTTATATACTCTGATTACGTCATACCGCTCCAATTGAAAGTAATGTACTATGCCAAGAAAATTTCTGTTGACTGCAACGGCCAATGTTATCAAAAGCGGTCGTTAAACTTTGGATCCATCCATCCTGCGCCAATTGCAGTCTGTCACTCCTGTTACATTTCCATCCAACTCCACTGGTAACTTTCACTGGGTCAAAATGGAGTTGACCTATGTGATTAGATCCAAGTGAACGGTCTTGGCAGCCATGCGAGAGGTGTGTCGAATGGTAATGGATAGAAGACTGGGGCGCAGAGCTGAGGAGCCGAGTTCGATTCCAGTATCCCTCGAAAAATTAACTAGTTCTCCTTTCGCTAGGCTTCGGCGTTTGTCAAAATTTAATAAGCTGGACAACATAATGAGCTCCTGCGACATCTAAATTTGACTTAAATTTGACTCCTTTAATAACCTGCAATCATTCATACTATATGTTTGAGATCATATTGCGGTTTGTCAGTTTGAAATCAAACGAAAATCGTCATTATCATCGTTATCGTTATCGTTATCGTCATCATCTTCACCGTAAATTAATTAGGTTTATTGTACCTTCGGATGATCGTCAAGCCCACAGCGGCTATGCCGAGTCCAACAAAGGTTGCTAAGACAACGATAATGACGACGGCGAGACCTACGAGATAATGAACAAAGGTAGTCATAACAACGATTATAAATTCCTCTGCTGCTTACAATCCAGCAGTACCAGTCCCAAGCCTGGATAAAGAAGGAGGGCGACGCTAATGACATTTGTTATCACACGACGTCGTTAAAATGCAACTAACTAACGCAATAGCAACGATTATCACAACAGGGCTTCTAGGTATTTCTGTGTCAATGTAGGCATTCGTTAGTTCTTTCATTCATTATTAATTAATTAATTATTTATTCAATCATATTTTGTAATTGATAAATTCTTGACACTTGCATATGCATGTATGTATGTATGTATGTATGTATGTATGTATGTATGTATGTATGTGTGTGTATGTGTGTATGTATGTATGCATGTATGTATGTATGTATGTATGTATGTATGTGTGTGTATGTGTGTATGTATGTATGCATGTATGTATGTATGTATGTATGTATGTATGTGTGTGTATGTGTGTATGTATGTATGTATGTATGTATGTATGTATGTATGTATGTATTGTATTTATGTATGTATGTATGTATGTATGTGTGTGTGTGTATGTATGCATGTATGTATGTATGTATGTATGTGTGTGTATGTGTGTATGTATGTATGCGTGTGTATGTGTGTGTGTATGTATGTATGTATGTATGCGTGTGTATGTGTGTGTATGTATGTATGTATGTATGTATGTATGTATGTATGTATGTATGCATGTATGTATGTATGTATGTATGTATGTATGTATTGTATTTATGTATGAATGTATGTATGTATGTATGTATGTATGCATGTATGTATGTATGTATGTATGTATGTATTGTATTTATGTATGAATGTATGTATGTATGTATGTATGTATGTATGTATGTATGTATGTATGTATGTATGTATGTATGTATGTATGTATGTTTGTATGTATGTATGCGTGTGTATGTGTATGTGTGCTCACGTATTTTGTATATGCCATATAATAAGTTTTTGACTGCTAGAATTCATATAATAGAGGGGGTTAAAATTTGATGCTCACAAATTAATATCGGGCAGAGTGCTGTGATATGCCAAGCAAATGAATGTCGACGAAAATGTCCTCTGTTGTCTTAAGCTGTCGTTAAACCCTGAAACCAGGCCCCCCTCCCGCCTATAAGGAGGCATTTACAATTTGTGCAAATGACTGGCACATTTTGCAGGCACTTGCACATAGTAAATGCCTCCTTATAGGCGAACGTGGTGTTGGGGGTAACATTTTGGGATCGCACAACCCTCCCCTCCATGTTTTGTTCTCGGCTGCTAACAAGCATTGGTGCAAAATTTGGGAGCAAACGCTCAAGTTGATGAAACGTTTTTGTGTATCATACATAGTAACATAAATACTTTTTCTTTTTATAATTATGTATAGATAATAGGCATGTATGTATGTAGTCTCGCAAGGCATGTATGTTCGTTTGTATAACAGGAATCAAATGCAACGCTATGCAAGGGATTGAAACGTGGCGCTAAATAATTAAATTTATCTAGCTGCTCCATTTTGTTTTGTGAATACTACGGGACTTACCAGCTGGGAGAGATGTGAAAACGTCAATAACGCCATCCTGGGCGTTTGAACTTAATAGCGGCGGAATTCGGCTCGCATCTGAAACAAAAGTGTCATAAGTCTATTAGGCAGTGCCGTGCTTTCTTGGTTGTAGGCCCTTAAAATATGGAATGATCTCCCAGTTGAGCTCCGATCATTGCTTGTGGCACAACTGTCAGGTTCCCTCAAGTCATTCTGCTTTGGTCGTGGCTGGGCTGGGAGCGCTCCTGAGTACGTTTCATGAAGATGCGCTATATAAGTGCTCAGAATGAATTAATGAATGAATAAGCCATCAGTGCTTTTATGAATTAATAAATTTCTACTTTTTAATGGATAATGATCGATTATTTCGCCGAGAGCAATCAATGAAATGATATAGCATTGAAACAAGCGATTTAATGGTGTGCAAGGAGAATCACTTATGAAGTTATCATAAGTCTTTATAATTTTTTGAGATTTTCGACGACTTACGTTCTTACAACGTAAGAATTGCGGCTCTTTTGCAATCTAGCTTGCCGTTGACCGCAAAATATTATATGTAATATTCAATCGTACGATTTAAAGGTGTACAAAATTAGCATAACACTATCGTCGCAGTTCTAGCTGTAATTTTCTTATGGTCGTGGCAGTTTGACGCTCTTTGATCAAACGAAAAAATCAACAGGATATTTTCAGCAATAAACCGTGTCTATTGATAAATGACTTAATGACTATGACTTAATGACTATAAAAAATTGTTTGCAGTGCAATGATACCTTGTGTCTGGTCTTGAGCCTTATATTATGAGCGCAAGATGCCGTTAAACGCTGAATCGTTGAAATTCAACCATATGCGATTTATATAAGGGACAACCTTAAACTACTACGCTGCAAGAACTCACGCAGTGCCAGTCCCAAGACTGGGTAAAGGAGAAGGGCGACGCTAATGATCTTTGTTATCACACAATGTCGTTAAACTGCAACAACAACCACCTTTCTGACGCCAACAATCATAACCGGCAAACGACGTCGTTACACAACTTTATTAGACGTTGAGTATCCCCATATGACCAGAAGACACTGTCACTGTTTACATTCTGACGGTATCAATCCCAAGCCTCGCTAAAGGAGGAGGGCAGCGTTTATGATTCTTATTATCAAACATTTTCGTTAAACTTCAATTACTTCTTCTACAAGAGCATGGACATTCTCTGCATATCATGACGTGCGCCTATCCAGTGAGCACACAGACCCCCCTACCTAATGGAAATATTCTGAAGATATGCCACAAAAGTATTGAATAAATTCCAAAAAACATACATGTGGTGAGAGTTTAAGTCAAGAACACATTGTAATTCTAAAGCAAAAGGGAAGAGATGCAACAAATAATTAAATAACACAACAAGAGGTATAATTGCATAAAACTGATTGAGACAAAGAAAAGATTAATTAAATCAATAATTCAATTATAAAATGACAAGCGGAGAGAGAGAGAAAGAGACAGACAGAGAGAGACACACACAGATAGATAGAGAGAGACAGACAAACAGAGAAAGACAGAGACAGAGTGTGACAGAGAGAGAGAGAGAGACAGAGAGACAGAGAGAGAGAGAGAGAGACAGAGAGAGACAAACAGAGAAAGAGAGAGAGAGAGACAAACAGAGAGAGACAGAGACAGGCAGAGAGAGACAGAGAGACAGACAGAGAGACAGACAGATAGACAAGCAGAGTGTGTATGTGTAGGATTAATTAAAAAAGCTGAATATATTCATTAATTCATTAATTCATTGACAATTAAGATAAAGCATTGACAGATGTTAATATAAAGAAGAAACATTTGTATGTAACCATCTCCGAATGTTCCCCAAAAACTTTTGATCAACTCGATCAATTGCTCCCCAACATTTTAGTAACCGATAAAAACCATAGGGGGGTCACGATCCCAAAATGTTACCCATATCCCATGCTCGCCTTTAAGATCCCATGCTCGCCTTTAAGGAGGCAACCACAATATGTACAAATATCAAAAGAAATTCAAAAGTCATTGTTTCTCTCATGGCCAGTTGTATGTGGGATGCTCATGAATAGGAACTTCAATAACTTTGTGTGTTTTTGCTCCGGGAGGAAAATCAAAATGTGGTTGGGGTTAGGGTTTCAACCCGATCGAAGCCGAGTACTTCAACTATTAGGCTATAAAAGTCAAAAATACGTTTAATAATTATGAAGCAGAGAGTTCAAAGCTTCAATGCCAACCATCTGTGCAGTTTCCAATATCTCCAACCCAGTTCAGAGTTCGACATTCCAGACGCCACGTCCTTGAACTTGTGAAGCATCCAACGGTGGCCTCTGTATCCGTTGTCCTCACCCAGTAGGTCGAGGACAACTTGAGGACAGGACAACCTACGACTGACAACAATAAAAAAAAAACGGCTGTCAGAGAACTACAATTGAAATTCCATCCATTGTTTCATTGCAATATATTCTTGTTCTGTTTGCCTTCATCCCGATGTTCCTCTAAATATGTCTGTTTATGTTTTAGTCCATGATGCAATCTCTGTCTGTCTGTCCGCCTCTGACTGCCTCTTGATATGAGAATATCTCCCTTTTTCTATCCATCACACTGCCTCTGTCTTTGTGTCTGTCTCTGTCTCTGTCGATGTGTCTGTCTGTCTGCTTGTCTCCCTCTCCCTCTCCATGTGTCTGTCTCTAACTATCCATTTGCCTTTATATGAATATCTATAGTTAATAAAATAATATATATATATATATATATATGTATATATATGTATATATATGTATATATATGTATATATATGTATATATATGTATATATATGTATATATATGTATATATATATGTATATATATGTATATATATGTATATATATATAAAGCCTTTGATTCCTATTCCTCTATTTCCATCAACTCATCCGCCTTCCAACCTTCTCCACTCTCACTCCATCATCGCTATCCAATTTCTTTCCTCAATACCCCTTCCCAGATTCCCCTTTCCCACAACCGACGTCTTCCATTCCTTCTGTTTCCCGTCAACCCGATCACCCTCACCACAGGGGAGTTCCCCATAGAGGCGCTACATAATTGATGCCCCATTGCACTGCATTGCATTTCCTAAACAACAGATCTATCCATTTGGAATCGTTCGAACCGATTCGGGTTCGGCAATAATCGGATCTGTTCGGAAGGGACAGCGCTCAGCCAATGGGAGGAGGAGATGGTCGTCGGACCTCTCTCGTCTCTTGGACATTCGCCATTGTCACAGGTTGTCATGGAGACGGAGAGGGAGAAAGAGGGAGTGAGATAGAGAGAGAGAGAGAGACGCATACACAAACATACAGACATACAGAGACAGAGAGACAGAGAGATGAAGAGACGTAGTGAGTATGAGAGTGCAAGAAAGAGACAGAGAAATAGTGACAGAGAGACACATAGAGAGAGAGAGAGAGACAGACAGAGAGTCAGATATATATATATATATATATATATATATACGAGTGAATAGAGGGGTTGGTCCGTTGATTCGTTGGTTCTTCATGCGTCTTGAGATAATTCAACGACAGACGAGGCAGAGACCGGGCAATAGCGTCACCAGACGACAGTCCTATGAACCGCCTCTGGCCGGAAGCAGATACGACGCATGCGCCGTTCAATAATGACGACCGGAAACGGCGACGATATTTAACGTTCGTTCGCCTTCAAAGCGATCTCGCGCCGACGAGAATTGGACGAGAATTCCCGGAGTCCCTTGCGGCACCTTATCGCGCCTAGTTTCCGGTTAGGGAAGAAGTTGCCATTGCTTGATGGACTGAAGGGTGGATTAATTTGGGGTAATAAGAGAGGGGTGGGTACATGTGGGGATATGGATTTCAAGGGTGGATTAATTCTGGGTAATAGGGTGAAGTGGATGCATGCGGGGATATAGATTGGGGTGGAGACATTTGGGAGAATAACGGAAGGGGCTCGATACGAGGTAATTATATATGAGGTGGAGATATCTGGGGTATTAATGGATGAGGTAGATTAATTTCATTTAGAAAATTTATTCAGCGCCCCAACATGATTAGCGACTTAGGAGCGTCCCCAATTCAATCGCGGCTGAAGTGAGCAGTCTTTAGGCTGGAACAAATGATAAGGGAGACAATTGCGAATAGGGTGAATTGGGTGATGTCAAATGGGGTAAAATGATTTGCGGTTATGATTGGTGGGTGGTTTATTATGAGGTTATTGTCAGAAAACACGCCTCTGAGTTCTTGGTCACCTTCTAACATCCATTTTTATCCGTACATTACCTTACCCTAACGTTCCTCTTACCCTAACCCATTCTTGGTGATGACGGTAATCTTACCTTCGTAGCGCAGTACAAAGGTACCGCCTTCGGTGACGGTAGCAGCGTCCTTCCTCTGCAGCGAAGACAAGGCCTGCTTCCTGAGCAGACGAATCTCCAATGAGTTCCCGATCGAAGTGTATGCGTGGCTGAATCTGGCGGAAGAGGCGCAGACGTCGATGTCCGTCCTGGCCATCACGTCTGCAACGACCGCGTAGCGATGGCAGACCGCCCCTGGTGAGGAGACCGTCTTTCGAGGGGCAGCCAGGGAGGCGTCGAGAGCGTCCCAATCGGGCTCTGAGTCGTCCGATGAGGGGGATGAAGGAGGGCCAGGAGGTCCTGGTCCAAGACGGGCCTCGCCAAAGTCGTAGAGCGTGAGGTTGATGCGTTGCCCGTCGGAGGCGGTGACTCGCCAGGGGCAGCCGAGGATGCCCGTTGATGAAGAGGAGGAAAGGGATGGGGGGCCGAGGATGTGACCCACAGTGGAGGAGGAGGAGGAGGAGGATGACGGGGTCTGGCAGTTGTACGGATCAGGTGTGTTCACTGAGGAAATAACGAGTGAGTGAGTGAGTGAGTGAGTGAGTGAGTGAGTGAGTGAGTGAGTGAGTGAGTGAGTGAGTGAGTGAGTGAGTGAGTGAGTGAGTGAGTGAGTGAGTGAGTGAGTGAGTGAGTGAGTGAGTGAGTGAGTGAGTGAGTGAGTGAGTGAGTGAGTGAGTGAGTGAGTGAGTGAGTGAGTGAGTGAGTGAGTGAGTGAGTGAGTGAGTGAGTGAGTGAGTGAGTGAGTGAGTGAGTGAGTGAGTGAGTGAGTGAGTGAGTGAGTGAGTGAGTGAGTGAGTGAGTGAGTGAGTGAGTGAGTGAGTGAGTGAGTGAGTGAGTGAGTGAGTGAGTGAGTGAGTGAGTGAGTGAGTGAGTGAGTGAGTGAGTGAGTGAGTGAGTGAGTGAGTGAGTGAGTGAGTGAGTGAGTGAGTGAGTGAGTGAGTGAGTGAGTGAGTGAGTGAGTGAGTGAGTGAGTGAGTGAGTGAGTGAGTGAGTGAGTGAGTGAGTGAGTGAGTGTGAGTGAGTGAGTGAGTGAGTGAGTGAGTGAGTGAGTGAGTGAGTGAGTGAGTGAGTGAGTGAGTGAGTGAGTGAGTGAGTGAGTGAGTGAGTGAGTGAGTGAGTGAGTGTGAGTGAGTGAGTGAGTGAGTGAGTGAGTGTGTGAGTGAGTGAGTGAGTGAGTGAGTGAGTGAGTGAGTGAGTGAGTGAGTGAGTGAGTGAGTGAGTGAGTGAGTGAGTGAGTGAGTGAGTGAGTGAGTGAGTGAGTGAGTGAGTGAGTGAGTGTGTGAGTGAGTGAGTGAGTGAGTGAGTGAGTGAGTGAGTGAGTGAGTGAGTGAGTGAGTGAGTGAGTGAGTGAGTGAGTGAGTGAGTGAGTGAGTGAGTGAGTGTGTGTGTGAGTGTGTGAGTGAGTGGTGTGTGAGTGAGTGAGTGTGTGAGGTGAGTGAGTGAGTGAGTGAGTGTGGAGTGAGTGAGTGAGTGAGTGAGTGTGTGAGTGAGTGAGTGAGTGAGTGAGTGAGTGAGTGAGTGAGTGAGTGAGTGAGTGAGTGAGTGAGTGTGAGTGTGTGAGTGAGTGAGTGAGTGAGTGAGTGTGTGAGTGAGTGAGTGAGTGAGTGAGTGAGTGAGTGAGTGAGTGAGTGAGTGAGTGAGTGGTGTGAGTGGTGTGAGTGAGTGAGTGGTGTGTGTGAGTGAGTGTGTGAGTGAGTGAGTGAGTGAGTGTGTGAGGTGAGTGGAGTGAGTGAGTGAGTGAGTGAGTGAGTGAGTGAGTGAGTGTGTGAGTGAGTGAGTGAGTGAGTGAGTGAGTGTGTGAGTGAGTGAGTGAGTGAGTGAGTGTGAGTGAGTGAGTGAGTGGTGAGTGAGTGAGTGAGTGAGTGGTGAGGTGAGTGAGTGTGGTGAGTGAGTGAGTGAGTGAGTGAGTGTGTGAGTGAGTGAGTGAGTGAGTGAGTGAGTGAGTGAGTGAGTGAGTGAGTGAGTGAGTGAGTGAGTGAGTGAGTGAGTGAGTGAGTGAGTGAGTGAGTGGAGTGAGTGAGTGAGTGAGTGTGTGAGTGAGTGAGTGAGTGAGTGAGTGAGTGAGTGAGTGAGTGAGTGAGTGTGTGAGTGAGTGAGTGAGTGAGTGAGTGAGTGAGTGAGTGAGTGAGTGAGTGAGTGACTATAGGTCGGTGAGAAAGAGAGTTAGGAAGGGAGTGGATGAGGGAGAAAGGAACAAGAAGAGGTGGTGATTGAGTAAGTGAATTAAGGAGTTTAGAGTTAGTAAGTGCGTGAATGAGTGAGTTAGAGAGTGAGTGAGTAGTTAGAGAGTGAGTGAGTGAGTTAAGGAGTGAGTAAATCAGGGAATGAGTGAGTAGGTGAGTTAGTGATTTAGTGAGTTAGGGAGTGAGTGAGTTAGGGAGTTAGTGAGTTAGTGAGTCAGGGAGTAAGTGAGTGAGTCAGGAATGAGTTAGGGAGTTAGTGAGTTAGAGAGTGAGTAAGTTAAAAAGTGAGTTTAAAAGTGAGTGACTTAATGAGTGAGTGAGTTAGTAAATTATCGAGTGAGTAGTCGTCTTGAAGGAGCGCTATGTTAAATTAATATAATTTCAAATTCAAGCGCCTACCGTAAGTACAAATGCCTTTTGTAGGTACCAAGCAACTATCATGCATTATCTTCTCATAAGTATTACGCCTTCTCAATGAAGTGAGATTTTTCCAAGCAATACGAATTCTCCTAGTACAATTTGTACAAACCATTCTACAAAGAATAAGCTTTTTCTCAAAGCAACAATGGAGCAAGCGTTAATATAATCAGCTTGCAACGCCGCTAATCACCTTCTCCAACTTCTATGAGTACAAAGCATTGAGCCGCGTACTCTAAGTCAAGTTAAGTCAGTGTCAAGACTTAGCGCACCGAATGCAGTAAGCTAGTGGTCACCATCATTAAATCACTGTCACCCCTACAAACCTGGAATGCAATCGAAGGTTGCCACCAGATAGCGCGTCAGGTCGCCAAGGCACGGCTTCGTTCTATCCATTTCCGGATCCGGAATACGGAGCTTGCATTCGCGCCTTCCGGAACAATGGCGGTCCAGGATGTCGATGACGTCAGAGGAGCAACCGATGAAACCGAAGTCGACCTTGACGCAGCGTCCGAGTCGCATCCGGCCGTACAGACCGGAAGTCATCAATATCACGTGACCGACATCGCACTGGGCGTAGAACGTTTCCGTTGAGCAGTAGTCTGGAATTGAATCGAAGAAACGGCGCTAGATAAATTGTTATTCCTATTGTAATTGGTGCTATTGTTATAATTGTTATTATTATCGTTATTACTTTTTTGCCTTTATCATAACAGCTATTAACATTTATATCATATTATAATTATTACCATTAGGCCTACCATCACGATTAATATTACCATTATCATTAATATAAGTATTATAATTAATAATAATGACATTATTATTATATTATTATTATCATTATATTATTATCATTATTATTATTATTATTATTATTATTATTATTATTATTATTATTATTATTATTATTATTACACAGTTCAATACAATAAAGAACCAGCGAGATCACCTTTTGCCACGCTTGTAACAAGGCTTCATTTTAATTATACTCTGGATTCTTATTCTAGCCTTACGCTCTACATAGACCTCTTAAAAGAGATTTCTAAATTTTATGTGACTGAACAATTTGAAAGTAACTGTAATGTAATATAACCAGCGAGAACATTACTTTATCCATTTAAACATTTGATGATAACACTGATGTGCCTCTTAAATTAGACACCTCTAAATAGGTTTAATTGACGCAATAACAACATGCGGCATTTACGAAGCAAACGCTCTGAAACTCCTTAATACCACAACATAAATGCTCTCATATTTAACATTAGGTCAGTAACTTTCCACGTAACCACGCAACTCGGGCTTTGATCATGCTGTAGCAATGCCAGTTCAAAGTCTGGATAAAGAAGGAGGGCGATGCTAATGGCCTTTGCAACTAATGCGTCGTCAAACAGGTTACAACCAAGAAATGCAAAAATGTTGTGAGGAAAATAATTAAAAAAATAGTCGAAATGATGCCAGTCCCTGGCGAACTCTTCTGTTTAATCCAGGCTTTGGTTGTATGAGTCCCAGACCTGGATAATGTGGCTCGATAGCCTTTGCCCTTTGATGCAATAAAATGTCGCTAAACTTCAACTACACGTATTACAAATTAGTAGTATGGCAATAATTGTATTGTGTGTGTTGTATCGAATCTGATTGTCTATAGAGCTACATTGTATCTCACAGCATAAGTCCTTCAGAAGCGCTACCTGTGCGATGTACCCCTGGAGCAGCGGTTCCCAACCTTCTTTTGTTGTACCCCCAACTAAAAATTATTTTTGTTCGTGCTCCAGCAGAAGAAGGGGTAGTTTTCGCGTTTCTTCATTGTCCCCAACATCAACAATTGAATGCATTCCATCATTTGAAAGCAGAATCTACTAATTTCACACCACATTAGAGAACATATTATTACTCCTTCAATTCCTCAAAGCAAAGGGTTAAGTATACAGAACCAGTAAATTCCAGTTCTACCCATTCAACCCACGCACAGTGAGGGCCACAATCTACAACCTTCAATCTAAAGCATAAAGCTGGCAATTTTTCGTGTATTATTTCCAAACGTAGGACTCAGGCGATACGAACATTTTACATAACGTATTTAAGTGAATTTCTAGGTCGATAAGACAGCACACAATTTAATTTATATTCCTATATTTGGACACTTCGCCGACATGCAATTTAATAACACCAGCACACACCAGCACACACACACACACACACACACACACCACACCACACCACACACACAAAATGCACCTATATATACATTATATATATACATTTTAGATATATTATACATGTATATATATATATATATATATATATGTGTGGAGTGTGTGTGATTCTGTGGACACACATTCAACTGATGAGGCTCCATTTCCAACGTTACCGTATGAATCGTCGAGATAATTCCTACCGCACCCAGTGCGATTTACCGCCGGCTATCACCAACCGCACCAAGTGCCGTTCCTAAATAACGCGAACAATGTCTTTCTTACGCTGCGTCTTATATGCTGAGACGCTGTATTGGTGCCATTGTCTGCGACTTCCTTGGCAGATGCCATGAATCTGCTGAACGTCATCGGAATTCCCTGGAGTCGGAGGAAGCCTGGAGAGAGGCCAGCGAAGTGGAACAAGACCCGCATAAGGCACAATTGACTGCTGTTGAGGAAGAGATCGCTGCAGAGTGGAAAGGAGTTGGATGATCCTGGCCACAGCATCAGGGGTTCGATTAATGCTTATAAGATGATTACGATGGTCCTGATGTGATAATGATGATGTCGCTGAGGATGATGATGTTGTAGCTGCAGACGATGATCTTTTCGAGAATGATGATGTTACTCCTGATGATGATGCTGATAATGATGATGATGACAACGACGACGATGCTGCTGAGGATGATGATGTTGTCCTTGATCACTTTGATGGTCATAATGCGATGATGATGTTGATGCAATCATTGACGATAATGATCATAGTTATTGTGAATGATGATGACACTAATAATGGCACTGATTACGGTTGTTGCTTACAACTTCAGCGGTCAATTCTACCTCAGATCAAGACAGCAAGCATCTAAAAATGGCCCTAGAAAAATTAATTTCCTTCTTCACCCATGCCACACTTCTAACCCTAAAGAGCCCAGTAGAGAAAAGCCCCAGCAGAAAACCCCAGCAAGAGAAGCAGCATGCCCAGTAAGGCCACATCCATTCCTTCCCAGACACTATGGAGCTGTGGACCGTCTACTGCCTCGTATCTTCCGCTCTCACCTTTCGATCGAACTCATGCGCTAAATAAATTATTCCTCTTCGTTGCCCGGGGATATTTATATGCGTCCTCTGGCACCCGGTGCGGGTGGTCACGGTGAATGGATAAACTGCAGCGGATGCTGTCAGATTCGATGGGCTAACTGCAACTTTAGACTCATCGTTCCTGTGACGCATTTGTTTAGTAATGTGACATTAATGTGACATTTTATATTGTCTACAGGAATATGATGTGATACGGGTCAGCCTTTTCTGTAGGTCAATACAACAATAAAAACTCCCATTCCATGTGGTAGATTCCATGTGGTAGGTCCTAGAGTTTGGGATAACCTTTCTCTGGAGTTAAGTCTGTTCCTTGAGTCGTGTAGTAGTCATTCTATGGCCATTTGAAAAATTTTTCCTGACTAGAGTAGTTATCCGAAAGGGCGCTATAAAATTTTTTGAATGAATGAAGGAATGAATGGACAAAGCAGCAGCGGTCCCGATAATTGACTTTATTCTCTTCAGCAGAAAACAGAATGAAACCAAATTCAATCTTATATGCGCATATCTTATAATAATATATTTAGACGGTCCATATGCTCAAATTGTAACCTATAGCTAAGCGTTGCAATATTGTCGTTACAATAAAATTTACCAATGAGGCTTAATGTAAAACCACACAACTGTAGGTTGATGTCGCCCTTCGGGCAAATAGTAACGAAATGCACCCACGCAAATGCGGTTATATTGCAGAGCAAATGTTGAAGGACATGCTCAAGGTCCCTACACAGTGACTCCTAAGACGAGGATCGAACCCGTACTCTCCGCGCTACAGGGCCGACCACTCTAACCAATCGAACACCAACGCTATTGTCACCAAAACATGTGTCAATGCAATCCCACAGTTGGCCAATAAGTTGTCACTGAACCTAATTACCTGCAATCATTCTTTATTCTGATATTTATAATGATGCAACAGAGATTTAACGCAGCCTTATCGCACCCAATGCTGTTGACCCCGTACCCCTCCTCCCCTTCCCACCACCCTCCCCTTCCCAAGAAGCCCACTCTCTCTCCAAACGACGCCATTGTCAGCTATATTCGAACAACGTCCACGAGTTACGACGACGGACATATACCACGAGTACCCGTCATTATATCTTGCGTATCATGAACGGGTCGTTGGCCCCGGCTGTCGACCTCTTTGACCCTCTCTCCCTGGCAGAGACATGGCCCCCGAACGGACGTGGGGCCCGGTCTGATCCACCCTCAATGGGGAACCCTTAATGTCTCTCTCTCTCTCTCTCTCTCTCTCTCTGTGGAGCGAATCTCTTAATGCGGCGGCGTTTATGATGAATGGGTCGAGTGTTGTTACGCTGTTGCGGAACTGGATTCGTTCCGTTTGGCGTTACGATGCGTGATTTTGTTGTCGTTAATGTTGGGGTTGGTGAACCCAGTTCACCCGAATTCCTCCCCAACCCCATGCGTTGCGAGGTGGCGCGGGAGTTGGGGATGGGCTTTTGCGGCATGGGGTACTTTACGTTTTCTTATATAAGTTGGGGGTTTTATGGGGTTGAGACCCAAATACAGAAATAAAGAGACTCTTGTTTAAGAGAAGAGTTTGTAAGTCTTCCGGTTATAGAAGAGAGTCTTTACTTTTATTCATACAACATTTAACAATGGTGTAGCAGTTGGATTCGGCGACGGCTTCAACATTAGTTTTATGTGTCCTTCTTTCATCTCAGCCCTTTACATATGTTTAAACAACGACAAAAAAGATAAAGAAAAAGAAAACGACAGATTATTTCTAATTATCATTGTGATCACTTACTTAGGAAGAAGACCATGAGGATGAAGATGAAAGAAGATGAAAGAAGATATAAAAATAAAGAGGAGCAAGAGCAAAAACAAGCGCGAAGACAAGAAGAAAAATAAGACAAAGAAAAAGATAAAGCAGAGAAAGAACAAGGAGTGCAGGAACAAGAAGAAAAGAACATTAGCCAATGCTTAGGAAAGTTCTGAGGCAGCAATGGGCATGGAATGCTAGCTACTTCTTTCTCTTTTATCATCATCATCATCACCATCGTCGTCGTCGTCGTCTCGTCGCCGCCGCCGCCGCCGCCACCACCACCACCACCACCACCACCATCATCATCATCATCATCATCATCATCATCATATTCCTCCTCCTCTTCCTACTCCTCCACATTCACTTCCCCAACAACACGCGATGGTGATTGATAGCTCCGTAATTCTTCACCATTCAAACGATCGGTCCAGCGTTGCAGCCAAGGGAACCAGCGCCAATCGTAGAAACCCAGGGAACCAGTATTGGGACCATCGGACCGCAGTAAATACCAATATTGTGCTCGAGCGTGGAGAGACGGCAGCGCTTCTGTTTGGCCGAGATATTTTGTTCGGTCACGCGAAAGACCGAATTGAAAATGAAACCGGTCCATCTTCTGCTCAGACTCTGACAGCCAAGATCAAGTAAATGAGGGCGTCAGTTCCACCGCAATATCGTTGACTGTTCTAATCAATCTGATATAAGCGATCATAACGATAATAATATAATCTATTCTTTTCTTAATGTCTATATACAGTTCCAGTCCGTCTATTTGTCGGTCTGTCTGTCTGTCTGTCTGTCTTCCTCTTTATTTGTCTGCATTGA
>OY365806.1:70733017-70748017 GCA_959347315.1 Bimastos eiseni | reverse complement strand
AGAACCCTCAACGTTCTTACAGTACTAAATAAAATACCAAGACTGCTAGAAAGTACTGTCCAAACTAACGACTAACGTAGTAGCATAGTGGTTGCAAAATAATAACTATTCATCCAAAGTAGATGTAACGTAGTTCTGAATTCTTGTAATTTCAATTAACAAAATGTTATTATCATTTTAAGCCGATGAAGGTACGTTTTCAAAGACCGTAATTCCGCGCACTGGCCAACATGCGATAGATTATCAAAGGTTAATCAGTTTGAGCAATTGGTGGTGCTTGTTTAATGATCGAATGACCGCAGCTTTATTACCGCTCGTGGTTGCTCTGCACAGCTCGAAGACCCAAAGATGCACTGGGAACAGAATCCGATGATCTTTTCAAATGAACGCTTGCAATGTCGTTGCGAACTCATTTCATTAAAGTGCAGTCAATATACCAATCGAGTATTTCAATCAAGAACCTAAATTTGAAATATAAGTCAAGAAAATCAATCAAGGAAGTCAATCAATGGGTAACGACGAATTGCCCATAAGCTATGAATTTCTATTAATAACTGCATGTTATACACTTTCGTCGTAAGATTCTTTTAGTGTCAAAAAGTCAATCTTTTAACAGCGCCGTTTTTTATCAGATGACAATTGCTTCAAACCAAAACTTTGTTTAAGTTTATCGATCAATAGTTAAACAATGCAATGCAATACCACTGAAATTTGATATTGCCCTTCTTACAATCAGCTCAGAAGAGCACACACGCCTCGCCGGCGCAACTGCAGTTGTAATGCAGAGCAATTGTGTGCGAAGGACTTGCTCAAGGTCCCTACACAGTCCCTGACGCCTCGGACGAGGGTCGAACCCGTTCACTCAAAGCACACAGTGAGTGTTGCGGGCCGACCACTCTAACCAATCGGCCAGAACTTCCCACATAATAATGATGCGAAGCAGGGTCGAAGTGTTAATTAAACACTTGATTACAATATTATCATGACGTTAAGTTTAGCTTTGACATCTTAAATATCGTTCAACCAACGACATAATGTTATAAAATTTTGCAGTTTTGTTCAAACAGTACTTAGTTAAACTGGTGATGCATGGATATATGAAATAAAAGGTCGTCACTAACGGTCCCTACAGCCCCAAGATGTCACTAAACAGCAAATAATACGACCTCTGTAACGATCTGTCTATACACACTTAAAAAGCCTTGATCTAACGGCATATGTACCACATTTTCGCTCAAACGGTTGCATTTTAAAGTATATTTATTAATTTACTAATATTACTATTATATTACTATTTGTGTGTTATTTTATCGGAAGTCAGGCTAAATAAATTATGTATACAAGCTGTGTTTGATACTTTTCATAACAAAACTGTTGCGACAAGATCCCAAAATACTAAAAACCAAAAAAAACAAATAAAACCAGAAAACAAAAAAAGCAAAAAAACAACTTTTGATTTTTTTTAAATGTTGAAGCTCTTTTTCACGCTGTGTTTGGTGTTTTTTTTATTACAAAATTGTTGTGAAAAGTTCCTCAAAAAACTAAAAACCAAAAAATAAATAAAACCAGAAAACAAAGAAACAACTTTTGATTTATTTTTAAAAAATCTTGTTTTTTTTGCACCTCTGAATAATACTAGCAATATGACAATATGCTTATACACCCTTAAACAGCTTTCAGCAACGACAATATTAATATACTCTGCAGTTACTTAATTACGCTTCCCAAGCCCAAATAGAGCAGCAGGGCGACGGTAATGGTCTTTGTTATCACAAAGGGTCGTTAAACAGCAGTTACCACCACTAGGAGGCAGTAGGTTAAAGTCACAAGACTCAGGATGGGACGTGCTCTTTGTGATGCTTGGTTGAAAATTATAGGAAAAAGTGAAACAGATCTATGTTCAGAATGTCAAATTACTGAGATTATAGATCACATCTTGACTGAATGTTAAAATCATAACATTTCAACCAACTTACATGTAAGATACATGGAGAGTAGAGCTGATTTTACTACCACAATAATATTATATTAGCTACGAGAAGTACACATCTCGTAGCATACACATTAATTATGAGAAGGATAGGTTGAAAAATATTGTAAAATAATAAGTCGTATATGAAAAACTATTATAATCATTTTTATTTACTATGAAAGAATTTCAATTAAGTATTTGAATCAAGGATGCCAGCCAATAATACAAATCAAATATATGAAGCAAGTATATCAATCAAAACCTTGGAACGACGTCGTTTTATAACGACTGCCACTAATCATGTAATGAACCACGTAGACTCATTTAAACCTTTTCAAACCAAAGACTTGTATTTAACTTTTGTATCAAACGCTAATGAAATATAACGTCCCATGTAATAAAGCTCCGTACTGGGTCCACTTCTATATATCATGTTTACAGCTGATATTCCTCGTCTTTTTGAGAAGCACTCGACGTCAGGTCACCTTTACGCTGATGATGTTCAGGCCTTCGTGCATGGCTCCACTTCCAACCAACTTGCTCTTTGCCAATCTACTGAATCACTCTCTGCTGATCTCAACCGTTGGACGCCCCCAAACCGTCTCTCACTCACATCTTCCAAGACTCAATTGATCTGGTTGAGCACCCGCCAGCAGCTGCTTAAACTTGATTACGCTTTACTTGCCAAACGGTTCCCTCAGTTTAGTTTCTCTACAAATGTCCGCAATCTGGGCGTCACTCTGGACAGTACTCTATCCTTCTCAGCACATATCTCTAATCTCTCTATGTCCAGCTTCTATTATTTGCGGCGACTACGCGCCATCCGACGATCTGTGTCTTCGACCATTTTTTTCGACCATGGCTGATGCTCTCATCTGCTTCCGCATTGACTACTGTAACTCATTACTCATCGGTCTACCAAAACTCCGCTTCACTCCGCTCCAGTCTGTACTCAATGCAGACTGGAGCGTCTTCCACGTTTCTCACGTATTTCTACTTTCATGACTCAACATCTTCATTGGCTTCCGTTGACTGATAGGATTCATTTCAAAGTTCTCTTTCTTACATTCAAAGCGTTGTTGGGTCAAGCTCCACTCTATCTATGTGATCTTATCAGGAAACATATCTCAGCCACCACCGGACATCCTCTCCGTTCTTTAGATCGTCACGATCTTCTAGTACCGCAGTCTAGAACTGCCACAGCTCAACAACGTGCCTATGCCTCTGTTGGCCTTTTGCTCTGGAACAGCCTTCCTGCTGTTACTCGTGCTGCAATCTTATCTAGTAGCACAACTGTTTCTGCTCGTTCTCTGAAGACTTTTCATTTCTCTAGGGGTTTTTCGCACTGGAAACGCCTCTGATTAGGTTGTACTGTGAGAGGCGCTTTATAAATTCATAACTAGAATAGAATAGAAAAAGCTGATAGAAAAGAAGATAAGTACGACATGTTAAACAATGAAAAACAATTATGGTGTTGCGTTTTTCTAAAACACCCTTTAAAACCTACAACCAACGTTATATGGTCCGACTTTCACGGTTGACCAACATGTAAATTTAAGGCCAACGTCAACTGCCCTGCAGCCACAAGATGTCGCTATACGCTGCACAGTAATAATAATAAGTGATGCGATCTGCTTGGACACCCTTAATAGATTTTAACAGACGCTAGATATTCCACATCTTCGCTCAAGCGCTCGCTTAGAATGTTAAGAAGGTTAGTACGGAGCCCCTAAAGGGACATGAAAGAAGAATATTTTACCTCGTGCGCACGAGATAACAACTCGTTCTCACGACTTAATAAGTCGTGGGAACGAGTTAATAACTCGTGCGCACGAGTTAACAACTCGTTCTCTTCGACTTAATAAGTCGTTCCCTCGACTTAATAAGTCGTGCGCACGAGATAACTTGTTCCCTCGACTTAATAAGTCGTGGGAACGAGTTAATAACGAGTCGTGCGCACGACTTATTTGACCAATAGCAGGCCGACTTTTCTGTGACGTAAACACACTTCTATTTTAGTATTAATGGGAAACACAAAATGTTAAACACGAAACAGTGTCTAAGACATAGAGTGATTCGGGCATTCCATTCTAAACTTAAATCTCACCTTTTGAATAACTCTTACCCAGACTCATTACTTGACATCTGTCACTCCTCGACGAAAGCGATTGCCTCCTTTACAGCTACTCTGCCTCCATGCTGACCTGGAAACCGAACTCTGACCTCCCACGGACTATCATTTGGACAACCCTTTCGATTTGACGCAGCGCTCCTGAATAAGCTGGTGCCCTGCGCATAGCTTTCAAGTGACGCTTTAGAAGTCTGGAGATTTCGATTACTACTACTATAGGGGTGTATAATATGTGGTGTGAAAGGCTTTGGCCTATAAGGAAGGCATTTAAAGCTACAATGTTATTTGTGATGCCGCTTGTGCGCTGAGCGTGTGCAAGACTGGGGATATCACTCTGCAGGCGAATATGAAAGCGAAAATGAAAATGATGTTCAGATTGACAGAGCTAAAATGCTGACAATATCAGATAGAGTTATCCCCGCGATTTATCGTATGAGTTGTGTCGTGGAATTTGGGACGCTAAAAGGACAAATCGCCGTTGTCCCATTTCAACCTCGTTGCCAATTGTTGCAGCGACGCCATTATATCCCCGAAAAAGAAGTTTGCTTACGTCACAGAAAGTCGGTCTGCTATTGGTCAAATAAGTCGTGCGCACGATTAATATTACTAGCATTTTATCAAAACCTACTTCTTCTCATACTGGCAGCGGTTCAGTGGCTACAGCCTCGTATAGGAGGTCTATTATTGCTCAACTACGATACAATACGATTCCTGCAGAGTTCGATGGGTCCCAAGTCATTAATCCTGGATCATAGGACTTTAATCGGCCGGCTTCAAAGACTACGCGCAAGGCCTTTGAAGCCACCGCAATCGACTTCTTCAATTGTCCCAGAACGCAACAATTCATTTGATTCATCCCGTATCGATATAAGACCTTAAAGGAAGGAGTTCAAACCAGAGCAAAAGTCGTTTTTATAATAGCAGCGAATACGAAGCTGTTTAGAAAGACAAAGAGCTTTAGAAAGACACCGCTACTATCTTACTCTTTCAGTCTCAGGGCAACGAAGCTATGTGACAACAAAGATCATCAGTGTCGCTTTCCTCCCATATAATAAAGTTGTGAGGTACAGTGGACATGCTAAACACAGGATAATATTTATGTTAATGAGTTCCGTAAAACACCCTTAATAGCCTTCAACCCATACTATATATTATCGCTATATAGAAAGCAACTATTGGCTATTGCTCGACGAAATCTCTAGGCCTGTGTTTATTAAATCTATATTTGGCATTACCTAGATAGCATTGCATAAATATACAAATATAGATATGCACATAAAGAAATGCTTCCAAACCTGATATTGCATAACATTGTGTAAATATATTGCGCATATAACTATCTACATGCTTAGTTTAAACAAAAATACGCAAAATATTAAAAAATAAAAAAAATATTTAAAAAACAATCCATATTAATGTAAATATGTCTAGTAGTGTTGTAGATAACGAAGAATAAAGAAGTCCATAAGAGCAAGGAGTCCTATGTCTGATAGTGAGAATGAAAAGAACTCGAAAGGCCCTTGCCAGATTGATGAAACTATAAACACAGGTAAAATGTATCATTCACAAGAGTCAGCAACATGGTAAGACGTCAAAGACCTCTGCTGTCATAAGACGTCCTTAAACATTCCTTTCTTCTTCAAGCGCTAGTTGTCAACGCGACTAATTGAATTAATGCGTAGCAATTTAAGGCAGACATCAAAAACCATGCGTTCAAAACTCCTACACTGACTGCAGTCCAGCAGTGTCAGTCCGAAGCATGAATAAAGGAAGAGGGCGAAGCTAATGATCTTTGCAATCACACAGTGCCGTTAAACTGCAAATAATCAACCAGTGAGGTAAGATCGACTTGTCAAACTCTCGAAACTATTTATGATGTCATCTAAAACACCCTTAATAGTCTTTAACCGATAATATATATATTTCACATTTTCGTTCAAAAGTTAGGCAGAACCTCATCAATATGCAATTTAAGGCTAACGTCAACAACATCCACAAGATGTCGTTATGCACTGGATATGAATAATAAGCCTTTCATTCATTACGAAAATTTATATAGCACCCCTTAAAAGCTACTAATCGTATACCCTGGCACGGCAAAAAGAACAGTCCCAAGGCGAGAGCATGTTTTAGAACGAGGGGCTAACCACTGAGAAGGCACTATTTTGTTTAGCAGTTTTACGGGTAAATGAGACGAGTCCAGGCACCGCAACCGCCCAGAGGTAAGGTCTGCGTAGAGTGAGCAACAGTAATCTAGTCGGACTGTGATGAAGACGTGAACAAGGGTAGAGTTAGCGTACCCTATCAGTGGTTGACCCATCACTCTGGAACACGCTCCCAAAATGTTGCGATCTGCTTAGACATCCTTAACTAGGTTTGAACAGAAGCTATATAAAATTTGTCACAAAATATATTATCTTCTACATTGCTTGCGGTCTTGCAATGCTAGTCCCAAGCCTGGATAAATGAGGAGGGCGTCGTTAATGATCTTTGTTATCACACAGTGTCGTCAAACTGCAACTAGCCAACTGTCCCTCCAACCAACCAGTGAGGTAAGGTGGCCATGTCATACTCAGGAAACTATTATTTGTGTTACGTTCTTCTACGACACCCTTAATAGCTTTCAGCCTGAATGTATATATTTCACGTTCGAAAGAGCACAGCGGGTTGGCTTAAATAATTGCTCACCTTGCGATACAAGTATGAAATTTTTATAGACGTTGTGCATTGCGTTGTTTTTATATTTGAATGTTGGGCCTTGTGAAAAAATATTTGTTAGGAACATGTTTTGAAAATGAAAAAAAATATTTTAAAATTTATTTTTATTAAAGTGAAAAAAATCCATTTTACAACCTTTAAACATTCAAAAAAATCATGGTCACAAACTCTGAAATTGTTTATTTTTGCCCTTAAAAGTAGTTGTTAATATAAATGTTTCTTAGAATCAATGTTAAAGTTGAAATTCTCCTCTCCTCTCCTCTCCTCTCCTCTCCTCTCCTCTCCTCTCCTCTCCTCTCCTCTCCTCTCCTCTCCTCTCCTCTCCTCTCCTCTCCTCTCCTCTCCTCTCCTCTCCTCTCCTCTCCTCTCCTCTCCTCTCCTCTCCTCTCCTCTCCTCTCCTCTCCTCTCCTCTCATCTCCTCTCATCTCCTCTCATCTCCTCTTCTCTTCTCTCCTCTCCTCTCCTCTCATCTCCTCTCCTCTCCTCTCATCTCCTCTCCTCTCATCTCCTCTTCTCTTCTCTCCTCGCCTCTCATTGATTCTAATCTTGTGGCTAATTTCTACGCTCTGTCCCTAAAATTCATTAACTTGTCGCTCTTGCGCAACATAAAACACCCAGAATGCGGCGTCATAAATTTACGTTATGGTCTAAAGGAAGGAGCGAATAAACCTCTGAATAACCAGACATGTTGGTTGGTGAGCGATAAAGGAGGGCAGTTCAGAAATGATTCGACAGTCGCTCATGAAATTCCGCAGGGTATTGCTTATCTGAGATGGCTTTATTGTCTTGTTGCGCATGGCTGATGGGGATAATCGCATTACGGTGAGTAAGATCCTGTTTCGTAGAAACCACGTTCATGCAGTGTTATTTTGATTATACTAAAGAGCAAGCAGTTCGTTTCATAAAATACAATAAATTGCTAATTACGTATAATCTGGGTTAAGTTCGTAATTTATGTATTATTTTATTCAGCGTTTGATCCAATTTGACAGAATTTCCATCCATTGTTGTTGTCTTTATTACAGATTTTGGGTTCCCGCAGCTTCTTACAGGCAGTCCAATTCAAGTCTTCATTAATTACTTCATTAGTACAGAATATTTATATATCGGCCCTTAGGTAACTGATTAGAGACCATCCCTTCTGAAGTATGGCTAAAGTTTAATTCAAAAGAAATATCAACAGCCGCATGACCGAGACAGACAGACAGAGAGACACAGACAGAGAGAGTCAGAGACAGACAGAGACAGAGAGAGAGAAACAGACAGACAGAGAGACACAGACAGAGAGAGTCAGAGACAGACAGAGACAGAGAGAGAGAGAAACAGACAGACAGAGACAGAGAGAGACAGAGAAACAGACAGACACAGAGAGAGACAGAGAGAGACAGAGAAACAGGCAGACAGAGAGACACAGACAGAGAGAGAGAGAGAGAAACAGACAGAGAGACAGAGAGAGACAGAGAGAGAAAGAGAGAAACAGACAGACAGAGAGACACAGAGAGAGACAGAGAGAGAGAGAGAAACAGACAGACAGAGAGACACAGAGAGAGACAGAGAGAGAGAGAGAGAGAAACAGACAGACAGAGAGACACAGAGAGAGACAGAGAGAGAGAGAGAGAAACAGACAGACAGAGAGACACAGAGAGAGACAGAGAGAGAGAGAGAAACAGACAGACAGAGAGACACAGAGAGAGACAGAGAGAGAGAGAGAGAGAAACAGAGACAAGAGACAGAGAGAGATAGGTTAGGAAATGTTTCTTGCGCAGTTGAGCTGTTGTCTAAGGCGGTTTGTAATTGGTCGTAAATGAAATGTAATGTAAACCGAAACTAAATAATCTTACCAAAGACGAAAGAAGAAGAAGATGATGACTATGATCATGAAGATGATGGTGATAATGGTGATTACTACGATGAAAATGATGAAGTTGAATTAATGGTGATGATGCATATTTGATCAATGTGATGATGATCAAGATAATGATGATGACGATCATAATCATGTTGATCGATCGTGATGACGATCACGATAGTTATCAAGATGATGATGATGATTTATGAAGATGATGATGAAGATACTGATGATGAAGTGGAGATTGACGAATTTGAAGTGATGACCATGCTGATCAATGTGATGATCAAGATACTCATGATGATCACGATGATCATTGTCATGATGATCATGATGATAAATCCTGATTCCTAGACTTTCTGTGGCTGCCTCTTAATACTTCGCATCTCTTCCACTCTCGTTTATTTTCATAAAACGACGCTACATAAACTAAATCATCCGCGACAGATGCCACTAATAATACTCGTCTCCTACCTTTGGCTTCTCGGCCGAAGTAACCCAACTCAATCATCAACAGCAACAGCGACATCTCTCGACCGAGGTGTAACATCGCCAACATCCCGGATGAAGAAACAAGCAGGCCCTTCCGTATCTATAATTCTGCTCGCGACATTGGAAATTGTGACTACGTAACGTTATGTATATCTTCGAAAATTCTCACCAGTTCGACCAGGTTAGTCCACTCTAGCCAGGCTAATATATCCGTTCAAGCGATAGGCCAGGGTCCCGGGAGGTCAAGTCGATGACATGGTTTTGGTGCTAAAGTTGGTAGCGTGTACTTGGGAAATCTTGCGAGACATTCGCTTAAAGTGGCGGAGGCTGAAATAGCTAGTTATAAGTTGTTTTGTAGCGGAAGATGTTGGCGAGGAAAGTCTCGCGTGAAGTCATTCATGACTGTGAACTCGAGACTTCTCAAATGCGACTCTAAAAACAAGCGCAGATCACAAGCTTCTTGACCAGCGCTGTATTGTGTCGGAGAGATTTTCGCACGCAGAAATATCCCACTTTGTAGTCCAATGAAGGAAAATCCGACACATACGATTTTTCTTCAAGCTTTTAAAGTCTTACCCAGAACGGAGCGCGCTCTGATTGGTTGGAGATTGGGTCACTAGTGAAAGAGAAACTGGGTCGCGACAGAGTTCATCTTGCGAGCGCGGGAAATCGTCCGTGTGTACTGTTTCTCACCGTTTGCAGCTTCAAAAGGTACGTCAATACCCAGAGCTGTCCCTGCTCTTGGCTGTATACACGACGGTTGAGTTGCAGAAGGTGGTTGTAGCCGATGGATGGATAGAAGGAGAGCCACTGTCGCCAATCGCCCTACAATTAAATCTCGTCTGAATCGATCGTCATCGACTGAAGAGGGCGCCTCTGGGACAGCAACGACCGATGATTGGACAGATGGCTGGAGTGCGGCAGCGGATGGGCAGTCGAGGCAGATGGGCGTGCGAGTGGGTGGTTTGGGTTGATTGGTGAATGGATGGGTGTATGAGTGGCTGGGTGTATATAATTCGGTGGGTGTATGTGTTTGTGAGCGTAGAAGTGTGTATTTAGCGGGATGGTGTAGAAGAGTGTGTATTAGTGGGTGGCCCTGTTGAGGTATGAGTGGCCGGGTGTACTATTGAGTAGGCGTATGACTTGGCGGGTGCAGAAGTGTGTATTAGGGGGTGGCTGTATGAGCGTGTTGGTGTTTTGAGCTGACTGGAAGGCGGGCGTATAAATGGGTTGTGGGTTAGTGGGTGGGTGTATGGATGAGTAGGTGGGTTTTTGAGAATGGACTGGGTGTTTGGGTTGCGTATGTGGACGTGTGAGTGAGTGTTTGAGGCTGATCAGTGATTGGAATGGGTGGTTGATTGCGAAGGGTGGGTCTCTGCGATGGGTGTATTGGTGGTTGGGTGGATGGGTGGATGGATCCATGAATAGAGCTGATTCTTCTTTGGTTTCCTAGTCAAGATTGCTCAAGCACAGCAAAGATTACTGGCGCCGTATCCCTCCTGACTCGAGGCTTGGGACTGGCACGGCACAAATAGAGGCGACTTAGTAATAGTAATAAATGTATCTTCCGTCAATCCATCCAATCCATTCAATCCATTCAATTCTTTCCTTCTATCAATTTCCTTTGCTTCCTCTCTTTGATTCAATCCTCCACCATTCTTCTTCATCCTCAACTTCATCCGCCTCCTCCACTGCAACATCTCCCTCGTCTTCTTCCCCTTCCTCCTCCTCCTCCTCCTCCTCGTCCACTCTCCATCCTTTATCCATCTTCATCTCAACGTTTCATCCATCGATCCGACCACAATTTCATCCCATTCGCGATTTCTGTCTCTGTGTCCGACTCCGGCGAATGAAGTTGATGAGAGGTCGAGAGAGGAGGTTGGCAAGGGAGAGGGACTCTCTCGATGTTGCAGTTGCGTGCTACTGGCAACACCAGGATACGTTTGGCCTTACAAATGGTTCTACCATCTCTCTCAACACATAAATTAGGCGATGCATTCTACTGTTAACTCGAATCCTACAAATACAACAACCATTTACACTGCAATAGACTGCCACATCTATTACTACCACATCTTCCACAACTAATACTATTACTACTAAAGCTGCAGTTATTATTATTATCATTATTATTATTATTATTAATATTTTAATAATGGTAATAATAATGATATTATTGATATTTTAAAAAAATATTATTTTTGTTATTATTATTATTATTATTATCATTATTATTATTATTATTACCATCATTATTATTCTTATTTGTATTATAATTCTTCTTCTTATTATTATTATAAATGCTGTAAATAATAATAATATTATTGCTATGAATTGCAGCAATAGCGATAGTAGTGGAAGTGTAAGTAGCAATCGTATAATTATTAGTAAAAGTAGTATCATCATCATCATCATCATTAGTCTTCTCAATTTTAATATCAACATCATCACTCATTCTCATACTGATTCTCATTATCATTTTCATCATCAATATCATTAATTATTATCATTATCATTAATTATTATCATTATCATTAATTATTATCATTATCATTAATTATTATCATTATCATTAATTATTATCATTATCATTATTAAAATAATAATCACTATTTCTGTAATCAGTCTTTTCCTCTTGTTCCTCTTCCTCTCCCTCCTCCTACTCTATTCTCCTTCTCTTCTTCCTCTTCCTCATTTTTCCTCTCTTCCTCTATGTCTTCCTCCTCCTTCCATCTCTCCTCCCCTTCGAGCGCAGCGGAACCGCATCAACGTGTAATTCTGATTAGCGTCGAAAACTCACAGATATTTCTCCGCCGGCTGTTCACTCACCCGCCGTAGCATCCTTTCGCCACGGTGTTCTATCTATAGCGATGGTCACTAGACCGTAAAACACGGCCTCTCTGAGCTTCCGTTCTTATTAAGCCCGTCCTACCTACGACCCCTCTGGGCCACCGTAATGCCCGTGACGTCAGTTGCGCACAGCGACCTCTCACGACCGATCGAGTCATAGCTTCCGTGACGCGAGTCAAGTACCGTCGACGAGAAAGCGGACGGGCGATAATGGCACAAGATGTCGTGGCTTTTGGGGAAAGAGTCTAAGACGGGGGTTGCGTGGAGAGGGGGTTTCTGCGGTAAATTGACCTGTGGTATTAAATCACTAGGCGAGGGTTGATTGGCGTTGGTTGGGGTGGATAGGGTAATGAATGAAATGAAGCGTTGATGGTATATTGTTGATGAACAGAGAGGAGAAGAGAGAAGCTGCTGTAGGGTTAAAAGACGAAATCTAATTAGACAAGTCATGTGTGTGTTTACGATATTAAGGACCTTAGTTAGGAAGAAGATTGCCCTACGGTATGAAACCTACGTTTGGTTGAGAATATTTTTGACATTCTCAACTATATCTCTTCTGTTCTAATCAATTGTATAATTATGTTACCAACAGATAGACAGACAGACAGACGGACAGACAGACGGACAGACAGACGGACAGACAGATAGATATGCAGGCATGCAGACAACAGGGAAGGTACGTAAACAGGCAAACAGACAAACAAAGACAGACAGATAGTTCAACATACAGATACAAACAGACAGACAAACAGACAAAAGACAAACAGACTAACAGACAAAGAGACAAACAGTCAGCCAAA
Source organism: Bimastos eiseni (assembly GCA_959347315.1). Taxonomy (NCBI): domain Eukaryota; kingdom Metazoa; phylum Annelida; class Clitellata; order Crassiclitellata; family Lumbricidae; genus Bimastos; species Bimastos eiseni. Next base: position 70,735,204 of record OY365806.1, on the reverse strand, counting down.
CAGGTAGACAGCCACAGACAATTCTAATACAGATCACCCCAGAGACATTCGTTGACACAGGACCAAACGACCGATCAGACAGACAGACCCAGCAGGAAAAGCGGAAACGGAAGAGCGGATTAACCCTCCGACCGGTAGATGGCGCGATCTGCCTTTGCGAGCGAACGACGTCATCGATTCTGAGGCTCCTAATTCTTCGTCGTCGCTCGACCAAACGAAGAAACCTCGTCACCGGATTTTTCGATTATAGACCGGAAGCGGAAGTGTTTTGTCGGCGCCCGACGTCAGAGAACGCTCGGATTACGGTCTTCAAATCGACGCCAGAGAAATAGTCTTATCGCGTGAGATGCACGCGTTGGGAGAAACGTTGCGTGAAGTACTGAGGAAAACTGAAACATTACGAAGACGACGACGATGATGATGACGATGATGAGGAGGAGGTCGACGACGAGGAAGAGGAGGAGGAAGAGGAGGAGGAAGAATAGAAGGAAGAGGAGGAGGAAGAGAATGAGGAAGAAAAGGAAGAATAAAAGGAAGAGGAAGAAGAGGGAGAGGACGATGAGGAGGAGTAGGAAGGGAATGGGGAATGGGTTGTTGACAATGATGATAATGGGGAGGACGTCATCGTTTAATTGGAGACAGATGCAGCGAGAGATTTGTCCAGTCTCTCCTCGATATGACCTTTGATATGACGTTTCCACGAAATGCAATTATCCGCAATTATTTACCAATTAATTCATCTATCATTTTATTTATCTTACTATTTCCGATTCTTCCATTTATGTTCTTTGACTTATTTAAATATTAATTTGTCTCATTTTATGTGTTTTACCCTTTTTATTCTCTCTTTTTCGTTTGCTTATTACTTTATATGACGGAGTATCTACTTACATACCTGCCTGCATATCATATGTCTGTTTGTCTGTCTCTTTACCTGTCTGTATGTATATGCGCTTACTATCTCTGTCTGTCTGTTTGTATGTAGTGAGTTTAAGTGTCTGTCTGAGTGTCTTACTTGGCAATCTGTCTGTCTCTCTCTGTCAGTTAATCTGCCTGTCTGTATGCATGTATGCCTGACTGATTGTCTGTCTGTCTGTCTGTCTGTCTGTCAGTCATTCAGTCTGTGTGTAAACTTCCTGTGATAATTTTAACGCACTACAGTTAGAGCGAATTCTTGAGCACACTCCTCGTACGCCATCTATCGGGCATTGAAATCGACCAACGGTTTAATTCTTTTACCTACTCTTTGCTTCGATTAAACGGCGGACCATCACTTGATCGGTAAACAGTCCGGCAAGCCGCAGCACACCCACTAACCGAATTGTATCAATCCGCCGAATGATTCGGCCCAAAAAGCGCCGCCAAACGACGACAAACTCAGCCACGGGAGCGCAGCTACATCTGGAGAAGGACAAATAAGACATCGTCCGCTAGGGCGGCGCTCTAACTTCCGGCGAAGGCGCTAGGCATCACTAACAAGAAAGGTATACGCGGAAACGGAAACTAATTCCTTAATGCGGATATTCATCGTCTTTAGTTCCCGACAGAGGGCGCATTGAGTTACCGCTTTCATCGACCTTTCGATCTACTTAACTGCATGTGTGTATGTGTGTGTATGTTGTATGTGTGTATGTGTGTGTGTATGTGTGTATGTGTGTATGTGTGTGTATGTGTGTATGTGTGTGTATGTGTGTATGTGTGTATGTGTGTGTATGTGTGTGTATGTGTGTATGTGTGTATGTGTGTGTATGTGTGTGTATGTGTGTATGTGTGTGTATGTGTGTATGTGTGTGTATGTGTGTATGTGTGTATGTGTGTGTATGTGTGTGTATGTGTGTGTATGTGTGTATGTGTGTATGTGTGTATGTGTGTGTATGTGTGTGTATGTGTGTATGTGTGTATATGTGTGTGTATGTGTGTGTATGTGTGTGTAATTGTGTATGTGTGTATATGTGTGTGTATGTGTGTGTATGTGTGTATGTGTGTGTATGTGTGTGTATGTGTGTATGTGTGTATGTGTGTATGTGTGTGTATGTGTGTGTATGTGTGTGTAATTGTGTATGTGTGTATATGTGTGTGTATGTGTGTGTATGTGTGTATGTGTGTGTATGTGTGTGTATGTGTGTATGTGTGTATGTGTGTATGTGTGTGTATGTGTGTATAGCGTTGTAGTTTCCACGTTGTGTT
>OY365806.1:70657577-70732817 GCA_959347315.1 Bimastos eiseni | reverse complement strand
TCTCTCTCTCTCTCTCTCTATATATATATATATATGTATATGTTAATATGTATATATATCTATATATATATTAAGATATATATTTTGTGTACAATTATGCATATGTGAATATGACACATAATCTTCTGTGGACGCCTTACACACGTATCTGCTTTCTATCATATTTTCCTTCCTTAATTTCCATCCTTCCGCTTTCCCTCCACACATTATTCCATCTTAGTTCTTTTCTTTCGTTTACCCCTTCGAGCTTTCCATTTCTCCCGGTGGCTCCGTCTCAAACGACATTTACCGGGTTGTTTAGCGACAGTTTATTTTCTATCGCATTAGCGTCGGCGAATGTGTTTTATGCGTCGCCCTGTGAGGCAGAATCAAAAGACGAGATAAAAAAAACAGACCATGGTCAGAGTTTAAACAGAAGGCGAATGGGAGAAGTCTTAATGGGAGAGGTTTTTTGAGAAGTTTGGTCTCTTCATGCGGAGGAGTCTCTGGTATACGACACTGTTTGCATATGCACCTCAGTGTGCGTGTTTCTCTGTTTAGATATCGCTTCTTGTATTTATTGACAGTATTTGTATGTTTATCTATATATCCTTCTGTCTGTCTTCTGTCTATCTAATCCATCTTATCTTTGTCATCTATCTGATCTATCATAACTATCTGTCAATCCAAACAATCTCATTTAAATTCGTCTCATTTCAATTTAATTAAGTTTTCAAATCCGCGATTCCAGATCCAACATGGCCAACCTGAACGCCCGCAACACTCTTCCCCTCCCAAGAACAACAAACCCAGTGGCCCGGAAGTGCCCAGTATCAACGCTGACCACGTGTCCGGCGAGGTGTTAAACGCGCCGGACATTGACGTCACCATTTCCGGAATTTACGTCTCGTCCCTCTAGCGGCGATCGCGTCCATAAAGCGTGACATCCCGGCGAGAATGGTCGGACGGTTGGCCGGGCGAAGCCGGGCAACCAATTAGGGGCGGGTAATAAGTTCTGACTAAGGTGGCGCTATATGAATGTGGACTTCTGCTGACCGGAAGTGTACGAGTAGCGGTCGTAATTAGGCCATGATGACGATGCAAGTTCAAAGTGATAATGACGACGACATGCAACTCATCATGATGATGACCATTGAACTGTAATGAACTCGTCAGACTTCGAATGGCAATATATAAATGAGCAAATTCATAAATAGACACATACATACACATACACATAAATAAACATATATATATACATATATATATACATATATATATACATATATATATACTTATATATATACATATATATATACATATATATACATATATATATACATATATATACTTATATATATACATATATATATATACATATATATACATATATATACATATATATACTTATATATACATATATATATATATATACATATATATATACATATATATATACATATATTCAAACATAATATACATAAAAAGAACATTCAAATTTTTCGTCTTTCTTTTTTTTTATTAAACCATGAAAAACCTTTCTACACTGTCAGCGAAATCGACAATAATACCCTAATGATAATCTTTCAAAATTCAAATCTCCAACTTCGACATCTTAATTTTATCGCCAAATGTGCTAAGTGCATGCGCACCAACGACCAACTAATTAGCTAAAATAGATATGCAGCGCTGTTATACGTATCATAGAATAAGTTATGATACGTTCGCCCCAACAAAGTGGATGGTTAGTTGCTGTTCAACGACATTGTGCCAAAGCAAACATCATCATCATCGCCCTCCTTCTTCATCCAGGCTTTCGACTGGCACTATCAGAGTGCAAATAGTGGCAGGGTTTATCTTGGTACGGGTTTTGCAGTTTACATCAGCGTCGTCCTTCTTCTTCGTCCAGGGTTGGGACTGACACTACTGGACTGCAGCAGGCGGAAGCAGAATTACATTTGTGAGGACAGAGGTCAAAACCCATCACTTGTCGTTTTTTTAAATAATGAAAGCCCATAAAAAACCATTTGTGGATTACACACCCTAATAAAAGTTACTATCGTGTCAATAAATAGGTTTGTTACTTAATTCAGCTTGTTATTAAGTAATAGATATTGCACGCTAATCACAAACCTATATATTGACACGATAGAAACTTTTATAAGGGTGTATAATCCGCCCATGGATTATTATGAGCTTTCATTGTTTACAGACACCTTTCGGCTACCAGGAAAGCAGATGTCGACCATTCACACGGTGCACATTTTTTATTGTCATGCAATGAACTAAAGATAATTTATGTAGCTCATTTGTGTGAATACTTCCTTCGTGTCGTTTGTCCTTATGGTAGTATGTGCAAGGATTAGGGGTTTCAGTTTTACGACACTGTGTAATTACTAAGATCATTAGCGTCGCCCTCCTCCATTAGCCAGGCTTGGGACTGGCACTGCCATGGTGCAAGCAGTTGCAGAATCAAAGGATCAACAGCGAACTGATATTATTATTAATGTGTACACTTACATACTTACAATGCATACATGCAGTCACAGCTACACAAATATAATAATTGATAAATAAATGCATTTAATTGAGTGACGACATATCTTGCCACATTCAAAATATGTTTCAAGTTAAATCCATTTGACCGGAGTCAATCTACTGATGGAAAATTCTCTCTCCGTCCTCCTTCTTCTTTTCCCCATTCTCCTCCTAGTTTTCCTCCTTCATTCTCCTCCTTCTTTTCCTCCCCCTCTTCGACCTTCCTTGCACAGTGTCTGACATTATCATCGACTGTCATTTTGATTAATTCCTCTTTTTGTCTCAGCAACAATTCGTGATGTGAAATCCGAAATGCAGCCGTCATCTCGATTCTTCGCCCGCAAATGAATTGTCCCATCAACAGATGATAAAGGCTTAGATGACAGGATGATTGCAGCCGCCAAAGATGGAGAGAAATCGATGGGGAAAACTGGCTGCAGTGCATTGGGTGCGTAGGGGAGACTGGGGTTAGTTCGACACCTTCGCTGAATTAAGACAGACTCTCCTCCGGTGGATGAGAGATTGCCTTCTCTATCGCTGCCCAAGCAACCAATTGGTTATCAACGAGAACGTTACAGTGATCCAGGTTTCTAAGTACGATACTAACAGGTGCAAAATTCAACAGCAAAGTATTATGGGTAACAGGATGACAAAACATAACAGACTTCAAACCCGATCTAGCATAACGGTTGCTATCGAAAAACGTCTATAAAAATATAAATAATATTCATATTTATATAAATAAATATAAATATATATTATTTATTTATATATACTATTATAATCGAAAATTAATTTAATAGTTATGTCAAGTTATAGCGTAGCACATTAAACAACGCAATGGTCTACTTAAACACCTTTAAAACGGCTTATAAAGACGTAATATGTATATATACATATATTTATAATAAAATATAGTCTCCATCTTCTTCATACCTAAATACCTTTAAAATGGTTTATAAAGACGTGTATATATATATTATGTATATATATATATATTATGTATATATATACATATATATATATGAAATCGGAGAAAGAAAACAGATTAAGATAACAGGTTGTTTTCAGATAAATGTAACAACGGAAGTCAAAGGAGGTGACTAAGGAGTAAGGAATGATAAATCCAGCATAGCATGGTATTATACACGTTCCATTTATATTATAGCGTGGTATCCATACAAGCTAACCCAGTGGTAATTCAGTTCAAGCGATCAATTAAATTAAAATGAGCGGGGTCAAGTCCATACAGAAGGTGTAAATTTACTATACAATCGCCATAAAATAAGAGTGTCGACTGGCGTCTATAGGATGATGCAATGGTCAAGCACCTTTAAACCGTCTTCTGCCGCTAATATTCAGCAAACGTTCGACGTATGCATATTCATTTGTTCTCTAGACAGCTATGCTTATTAAAAATGGCGCCATTGACCCTTAATTTTTCGCACAAACCTGAATATTATAGGGGGCATGCAAATGAGACCCTTAGACGGCGCGGTACCTATTCAAAGGGGAAGCGAGGGTGACGGACCTAGCCAATCAATTCGTTGGAAAAGAAACAGGTTCGAATACTTAAGATTACAATCGAATGACGTTTACATTTACCTGCCAGCGTAACTTAGTGAGTAGTTTCTATCTTGTTATGTTTCTGGAACAAAATACATTTTAACACAATATAATATTTTGAATTTAATTGAAAATAGTGCAGCTTTCGTGAGGATTATAACGCTATCCTAATATCCTATTTATAGGATCTCGCCCTATAAATTTAGTGAAAATCAAGCCGGGTTTTATAGGCAATACGATTGCTGTAAAACAACGTTCATATTTCCATCACTATTTAATCGATTGTTAATTCAACAACTGTTGTCCAGTTAAATCGTAGCACATCACCTAAGTCAATATTATACTTAAACACCTTTAAAACGTTAATTGAGCTGCTATATATATCTAAATCCGCAAGCAGATGATGTAGTAGTGTAACAAAAACATAACAGATGTAGCAGGGGCAGTCACAAGATGTCGCTAAGGAAAAACGTTATCACTATTGCATGGTTGTTGATTGATTGCAGTTTAATGGCATTGTTCTATAACAAGGACCATTAGCATTTCCCTCCTCTTATACTCAGGCTTCCAGCCACCACCACCTTTGACAAGAAACATAGAATCTTATACTTTTAATTTTGCACTGCTTGCACTCCAGCAGTACCAGTCTCAACGTGAATAACGGTGGAGGGCGACACCAATGATCTTTTTGATACCACGCATTATCGTTACATTGAAAAATTACTATTACCAAACTTACAATCAACCGTTCCTTAAGTCGTAAATTTTTGTGTATTCGAAAACGTTCCAATGGCTCAGACAAATACAAAATGTAGCTCCAGCATATTAATTTATTCATAACTTAAATTATTAACGTGCGCAAGGTAACACCGAAACGTAAATCTGAGATGAGAACACATTAACTGCTTTGCGGTCAGTACAGGAGAACTTTAATACAAGGCGTGGAACTGTGATCCGACATTTATTCAGGTAAAAACGACGATGACGATGACGATGATGATGACGATGATGATGAAGATGATGATGACGACGATGACGATGACGATGATGATTGTGATGACTGGTTCACGTTAATATACATAGATGTGATGACGATGTTGATGATGATGAATCTAGGTTCGCTATTACTAGTGATGATGACAACGAAAGCGACTACAACGTCTGCAACGGCAATCATGGTTATACGATGTTTCGCCGATTGATTCGCAAGAGGGAGACATCGACTCAATCAGAGCGAAGACTTTTGCGATTATTCGCTAGATGGCGAACATACTAATTATATTATATTATAATGTTCATAAAATAGCGTAAAATAACCATAAAAATCCTGAAAGAATGTCCTGTATTTTCGTTTATTTCACGCCAGTTAAAGTCATTAATGCCAAAACGGACACCTTTTTAAAAGTTTAAACCTAAATTATATATGCGTCATAAACCATCGTTGGATAATGTTCCATATACCATTGCGCTTATACACTTTAAGATGCCGTTAAGCAATGGTAATTACTAACCGCGGATCTGCCGTTTGGCAGTGCTAGTCCCAAGTCTGATGACAGGAGGAGGTACGACAATCAACTGTGTAATGACACGGTGACGATATAATTTAACGATTGAGGAAGGGCATACGGATGAGCCTCATAGAGAAATGATGGTCTCTCCTAGGCGGCATAATAGCAGGACGTTCAACGTGAACGTTGTTTATCAATTATCCATACTTACTTTACACAATCTTTCATACTTGTGCCGAATAGCTCTGTCGTTGCGAGGATTCCACACGATGGGCGTAACGATTTGACGACAATCGTATCGTATCTTTAGATTTATATAGCGCCTCTTACAAAATGACTATTCGGAGGCTATCTGAATGTCGAATATATACCTGGGGTTGTAAGAATTATTGTCGTAATTCCCGTGCGTGACATATCCTGATAAATTAACAGAGCAAGATCATAACAGATACACGGTGTTATTAAGTAATGAATAGCAATACAGCATATTCGGGCTACATTGGACACCTTTAAAAATTATCTATTCTAAGCTATATATATTCTTGCACCTAAAACTATTGAATCGAAACTTCTGTCGATCGATAGGCGAACACTTCAGACAACCAGTAGAGGTGTTGGTGAAACCCGCTGCCGCCGTCTTCCTCCTCTCCAGGTCCAAAAGCCTGTCTTAATCCTGCGAACGCCGGGTGCCCCAGCTAGTATTCCATGAAACTATAGAAGATACATATAATTTGCATGGGAATGCTAACTTTAAGAAAGCTGGAAGCGCCGGATATCTCTGTCGACGGTAACGGTCTCTGTTGTCAGAAGCTGTCGTTAAACTCTGCATCCCCTCCTAAGTCATTCATTTATTACCAAACTTCGCTACTGTCCGCACTTTAACAATGCCAGTCCCAAGGCCAATAAAAATAGGAGGGCGACGCTAATGATTTTTTTTTCACATCCTTAAACTGAAACTACTTTATAGTCAATGTTTATATAACTAATTTATATAAACATTGATTATAAAGTAATTTCAGTTTCAGGATGTGATAAAAAAATCATTAGTTTATTATACGCAAGGGGTGATATTGATTTAAGCAGTCTTAAGACTCTGCTTCCAACGAGTTATAGATGATGGATGACGGGTGACAGTCTACAACATAGGAATTTGTCAATAAGATAAAACGGTGAAAACAGTTTAGAATATATTATGTTGATGTCATCAGGCGTCATTAAACTGCGGGGCCGAGGGATTGGTTAAATCGATTATAATAACTTTGATATTTTTGTCCCATTAATGAAAGCAGTTCTTTGTGGTCGTGAGAAATTTTGGAAATGAGTACACCCCTCTTTTACGTGCGTTCTTAGCCCTGTTATCGAAACTGAGGTAGCATAGCTTTACAAATCGTGTGGTTGATGCAGTTTAACGACCCACTGTGATAACAAAGACCATTAGCGTCGCCCTCCTTCTCTATCCAGGTTTGGGACTGGCAATGGCCGAGTACTACCAGTGACGGAGTTTTTGCAATTCGCCATAATTGAGCGTCTACTTGGTTATCCATTATGCCACTTAAAAGAGGTGTGTAATTGCCTCTTACAACCTCTAACGCATAAATATTATAACATTTCTGACAATTTCAATGAGATACCATGTGACATATATTATTGATGTGTTGTTAGCTCCATTATTATTTTATGTTGTAAAACGGTGAACATTAATGACATTTTAAAGTTCAGACATTTAAAATGTTGTCTTTCGGACGCTATGATTTTTTTCACTATACTGTACTTGGTTTAAATTGTCGCTAAACTGCAACCAATCAAATGACCGAGGTTAGACGGTGCTAGTAAGAGGTTCGAGTAGCGGTTGAGGGCGACACTAACCATTTCTATTTTGCCACAGATGTTGCTTATTAGTTAAGTGTTAGTTTAAATTTGCATCTTCGAGGTGAAGACGGTAACACATTTTTTACACTCTACGTCATCGCCTTGGATGCATTTAGATGTCGTTAAACAGTTGAGCTACATTTAAATGCAAATCTATCCCCGTAAATAATATCTTAGCAGTAATTGTAATATATTTGCATAGTTGATATTATACTGCATATTTCCATCGTAGCAATGATAGCACTGTTACAACTGAAAATATTATGGTACGCTTAAACACCTTTAACAAGCACCTTATAGACGTTATATAATGACCGCCGATTGTTTGTGAAGTGCTATCTTGTCCTAACATGACGATTAAGTAGTGCAAATAGGTGGACGGATCTTACCCACAACCTTATTTCACACCCCGCATTAGATTAGCACTACAGCTCAGCTACGTAGCTGACTGATAAACGCCTCGGGATCATAATTTTTATTGTCGGCAACAAAAACTTAGGTTTTCATTTTACACGACGCATTGGAAGATGCTGTTGACAATTTGAGTAATTAAGAATATTCCATTACAATATAAAATGTCCGTCATATTATGACGGACATTTGACCCACAAAGATCTCTTGAAGCGAATGTTGATTATTTACGATTTCAGTAGACGCTTTAAATTGATTTCTAAAGAATCTAGATAAACAATATTTCAGTAACAATGCCATTTCTGCTGTTTCCTTCCACCGCGATAGGTCTACTCAGGTTACGAATTCTCAATAATGTAGCAGAGCGACGTTAGCAATGTATGTTTGTTACAGCACCATTAAAGCTGTAGTTAAGTCTTAATTTAAATTTGCAACTTCAAAGTGAAGACTTTATCAATACAAATCTTGCGTGTTAAATAATATCAAAGAGTAATCGATATATATAATTTAATATTAGAGCTTATACTACTCTAGCAGCATTGTTGTTATTAATACTACGGTCCGTTTAAACACCTTTCACAAGCATTCCAGAGGCATATAATACCATAATCAAAGCATAGATAATAAGTATAATAATATAGTGCAATGTATTACTGATACAGCCAAAAAAGTTATACCTTATAAGAAATTAAATTCTAAAAATATTAATAAACAACAAAAGAAATTTAAACCATTGCCGTATTGGAATGATAAATGTTCAGAAGCTATTTATAAAAGAAATCAACATAGGAATAAAATGAAGAAAACTAAGGAGCTTGGAGATTATCTGGAATATAAAAAACAAGAAGCCATTGTTAAACAAACAATTAAATCAGAAGCTAAATCTAGTTGGCAGGATTACTGTACTGGGTTAACAGATCAAACAAAATTGGGTTCTGTATGGAATTGGGCGAGGAGAATGAATGGTGTAGAAAGTTATTCATCTATTCCAACACTCAAAAGTAATGGTTATTTAGCAGAATCTAACATAGATAAAGCAAATTTATTAGCTCAAACTTATGCTAAGACCAGTGATTCACAAAATTATAATGAGAAATTTCTAAATTACATTAAAGATAATCAATTACATAATAATTTAATTAATGTAGATGACTGTAATGATGAAATGAATTATTCAATGAATGAATTATTTAATATTAATGAATTGAAACAAGCAATTGTATCTGTTAAGAATAATAAGTCACCAGGTGAGGATAGAATCCCTTATGAATTATTTAAATATCTTCATAAAGATGCTATGATAGTTTTATTGACATTTTTTAATGAAATTTGGATTCAGGGAATTTTTCCAAATGATTGGCATCATGCTATTATTTTGCCTTTGTTAAAACCAAGTAAAAATGCAGAAATTCCGGATTCATACAGGCCAATTTCTTTGACAGCTACTATGTGTAAAATAATGGAAAAAATGGTAACTAATAGACTGCAATGGTATTTAGAAAAAAATTCTCTCATTACTAAAAACCAATCAGGTTTCCGTAAATATAGAAGTACCATGGATCAGATTTTGAAACTACAAGACACAATATTAAAGAAATTAAAGAATAAGGAACATGTACTAGCAGTATTCATTGATTTTGAAAGGGCTTTTGATATGCTGCATGTGCCAACTCTTATAAAAAAATTAGGTATTACAGGCAATATAACTACATGGATAGAGAAATTTCTATCTGAAAGAACATTTCAAGTAAAGGTTGGTGCTGAAATGTCCACTAAATTTAAGCAACAAAATGGCACACCTCAAGGTTCAATAATTTCTCCTTTATTATTTCTGATTATGATTAATGACATTCCATCAGGACCAAAGGGAATTGATATGTCCCTTTTTGCAGATGACAGTGCTGTTTATTTAGGCCATAGGAATGTAAAAATACTGGAAACTAAAATACAACAATCAATTAATTCAATAATTAACTGGTGTAATGAAAATGGCTTCAAAATTTCAATAAATAAAACAGTTGCAGTTTTATTCACTAATAGTATAAGTACACCCAATATAAGTATCAAAGTTGATCAACAAAACATTAAAATGGAAAATAAAGCTAAATTCTTAGGTGTAATTTTTGATAAGACATTAAGTTGGAGACCTCATATAGATTATATCATAGAGAAGTGTAAAAAAAGATTAAACCTTATGAGAGCACTCTCAGGATATCATTGGGGTGCTTCAAAGAAATCTTTATTAGCTATATATAGAGCTCTAATTAGATCAATTTTAGATTATGGGGATGTAGCATATTCATCAGCTTCAAAATCAATATTAAACAAACTTAATACAATTCAAAATGAGGCTTTAAGATTATGTTGTGGTGTACCAAAGTGCTCCTCTGCTGCAGCCTTGCAAAATGAATGTGGGGAATTACCTTTAAATCTAAGAAGATTAAATAACTCTATTAAAATGGAAATTAAAATAATTGGTAATAAAAATCATCCATGTACATCCACTTCTAAATTACATTGGACAGACATCTATAAAACACCTCAGAATAAAAATAATTCTATTTTTATTCGTACTCAAGAATTCATTTCATCTATTATAAATACATCATTTATTGGTCCTACCTTCCCTTCATGTCCTCCTTGGAATAATCAGCAAATTGAAATAGATATGAGTCTCAATGATCAGATTAATAAAAAGACTACTAATCCAGAATTCATGAAATTAGCTGCTCAGGAAATAGTATTGAAATATCATAATGACATTCATATTTATACAGATGGTTCAAAGATAGATGATTTAGTAGCTGCTGCATTTATAATTCCAAGTTTGGATATTATAAGAAAATTCAAATTATGTGATTATTCTAGTATTTTTGCTGCTGAACTAACTGCAGTAAAAGAAGCAATTTTGTGGATTATTAATGATAAGGATTATAATAATTGTAATTTTGTCATTTTCTCGGATTCTTTAAGTGTACTGTCTTCTATTCAGAGGAACAGGTGTAATTCTAGACCAACTTTATTTAATGAATTATTAATTGAATTAAATAAATTAACTTTACATAGAGTAAAATTGGCATGGATACCTGGTCATGTAGGTCTAAAAGGTAATGAAATGGCTGATAAAATGGCCAAACAAGCATTATATATTGATTCTATAACTTCTACAGATTATATAGAACAGGAGGAAATATACCCATTGATTAAAACATATATAATCAATAAATGGCAATTGCAATATACTAATGATGATAAAGGAAATTTTTATAAAAATATATGCCCAATTGTTTCCACTGATATTAAGTTAATAGATCCATGTAGACAAAAAGAGGTTCAAATTAGTCGTTTAAGATTAGGAGTTGCCCTTACTAATAAAAGATTATTTCTAATGAGAAGGCATCCCAATGGATTGTGTGACTTATGTAAGACTACAGACAGTATCGCACATCTACTAATGGAGTGTAAGAAAGAAAATATAGCCTCTATGTTGAAGGATCAATGTAGCATTTATAAATTGGAATTTAATGTGAAAAATTTACTTGATGTAGGATGTATACAAAGTGTCATTTATAGACTTATTAAAACAATAAATAAAGGGATTATACTCTAATTAAATCTCTTTCATTTATATTACTATATAATTTATTGTATGTGTATATAGATGGAATAGACATATCACGTGTTTATCAGGATGACGCATATCAATTAACTCATGTGATCTCAGTAGCATGCATACAGATTATAGTGGTTTATAGATGTATAAAAATAATAATTGTAGGTTTAATATTATAATTCATAATATCTTATAATTATGTTATAATTAAATTACATTGTTAAATAATAATGGAATCAATAACAACACATAAGGAAGAAAGAAGACAAATAGACTAAAGAAAGAAAGAAAACAGAAAGACTAAAGAAAGAAAGAAACAGAAAGACTAAAGAAAGAAAGAAAACAGAAAGATAAATGATTAAAACTATATACGAAATTGAACTGATATGTAACAAATTTTAAAGACGTCAACGGCCTGTGTTGCTATAGGATGTCGTTAAACTGTTGAATAATAATAATAGAATCACTACAACAACAGAACAAGTGAATACAAAACTACAAACACAGACTACAACACCTCACATGTATACTACAACAGCACAACAAATGAATGCAAAATTACAAACACAGACTACAACACCTCACATGCATACTACAACAACACAGCAAATGAATGCAAAACCACAAATACAGATTATGACAAATCACATACATACTACGACAACACAACAAATGAATACAAAACTACAAACACAGACTACGACACCTCACATGCATACTATAACAGCACAATCACATACCACAGCATCACAACAAATGATTACAAATGGCTTAATGTCTGATAAAAGGGTTTTAAAATCTATTTATCATCATCCTTTGACAGAAGAACAGAAATTATTGCAGAAAGATAGAAATGATAGAACAGTTTTTGTAACTGGGGAGGAGGACAATCTTCTAAAATTATATAATCACAAACCTAGGCAACTTAATAAAGAAGTCATTGAGGGGGCTGGGGGTCAGGTCGAGAAGGTGTATATTACCAGAAAGGGAGATTTACGAATTATAGCTGTAAATCTGTCACAAAGGAATAAATTAATGAAATTAAATCATTTGGATAATAAACCCGTTAAAACTAGCCTGCCATTTGCTCTAAGTAAATCAAAATCAAGTGTAAATAAGTCATTGCCTTCATTGCCTTCGTCAACTCAGAAACCAAATGTGGAATACTCCGTAAAAGGAGTAATATATGGTTTACTGGAAAGCCAGAGCAACTTGGATGAGATTGCTAGGGAAGTGGGTGCAAAATATATGCACAGATTAGGTAATGCTGCACATAGCAAATCAACGTTGATAGCATTTGATAAAGGTACTTTACTGCCTAATCACATTGAAATTGATAATAACCGATATTTTGTTCATCCTTTTGTACCTCTACCCAAACGTTGTGATAGATGTCAAAAATTTGGACATTTTAAAAATCAGTGCAGAAAGTCTGAAATATGCAGCTGGTGTAGCGGTAATCACAACTATTTAGATTGCATAGATACAGCTACATGTAAATGTGCTAATTGTGGCATGGCACATAGCGCTGCTTATAAGTCGTGTCCAAAATATGTTGAGTTGCAGAGTGCCCTTAAAATTCGAACAATTGAAAATATTTCCTTAAATGAGGCAATGAAAAAAGTTCAAGCAATTAAGGAGCAGAATTCTGTGAATGATACCACAGATAATCAGATTGACATACAGATGGATAAAATTCCTCTATATGCATCCCAACTAAAAATTGGAACCAAACATGATAATGTGCAATTGTCATTACCAGTGTTACCAGTCAAAGGTAAACCTTCTCTTAAACCAGTAAATCTGAAAATGTCATCTGACACGGTAGGATCATTTCTGAATTTTGATAAAAACAAATATAAATCATTTACTACAGATGATAGGGATATACATGCTCAAAGTCCTGATTCGTCTCTTAATCAGTTATTTGTACTTGGCGTTTTGGCAGCCATTGATAAATCAATAAATAAAGAGCAACTTAAAACTATAATAAGTCAAGTAGCATCTGAAATGTTGTTCAAAAATGAGATCCATTTCGAATGTATTAAATAAATAATTTGAAATTAAATCCTGGAATAAAAATAATATTAATTCTTTAAAATTATCCCATTATGGCTCTTTCTATTCTGCAATGGAATGCTAACAGCTTATACAATAATAAAGATCAACTTAGAAATTTTATATATAATACTATTAATCCTCCTGATATAATATGTGTACAACAAACATATCTTAAAATTAAATATAATGCTCCTAAATTAGATGGTTATAATGTTTTACGTAAAGACTGCATTACTAATAAAACGGGGGGATTGGTTATATATATAAAAATAGGTTTAAATTTCACTGTGTTTGATTTACCTGATGTTTTGAATATAGAAATTCAAGGAATTGAAATTAAAACAATAAATGGACATTTGAAAATTTTTAATATGTATTTGTCCCCATCGCAAGAATTAATAAAACAAAATCTTCAAAAATTGTTCATGCATAAGAGGTCACTTATGGTAGGAGATTATAATACTCATAATAAAATGTGGGGTTCCTCACAAACAAATGTAAGGGGTAAAATATTAGAGGATATATTAATTGAAACTAATACAGTGGTGCTTAATACGGGACAGGCTACACATATTAATTCAAGGCAGACAAATATTAATTCAGTCATTGACTTAAGCATCTGTTCACAAGATTTAGCTTTAAATGCAAAACATAGAGTTACTAATTATAATATGGGTTCTGATCATTTTGCCTGTTTAACTAATATAAATGAAGAAATAATTATAGAAAATAATTTGAGTATGCATGTATGGAAATTAAATAAAGCTAATTGGAAAGAATACAAGGAAAATACTAAATTGGCTATAACAACTGAAATTTTGGATAATCAAAGCATAGATAATAAGTATAATAATATAGTGCAATGTATTACTGATACAGCCAAAAAAGTTATACCTTATAAGAAATTAAATTCTAAAAATATTAATAAACAACAAAAGAAATTTAAACCATTGCCGTATTGGAATGATAAATGTTCAGAAGCTATTTATAAAAGAAATCAACATAGGAATAAAATGAAGAAAACTAAGGAGCTTGGAGATTATCTGGAATATAAAAAACAAGAAGCCATTGTTAAACAAACAATTAAATCAGAAGCTAAATCTAGTTGGCAGGATTACTGTACTGGGTTAACAGATCAAACAAAATTGGGTTCTGTATGGAATTGGGCGAGGAGAATGAATGGTGTAGAAAGTTATTCATCTATTCCAACACTCAAAAGTAATGGTTATTTAGCAAAATCTAACATAGATAAAGCAAATTTATTAGCTCAAACTTATGCTAAGACCAGTGATTCACAAAATTATAATGAGAAATTTCTAAATTACATTAAGGATAATCAATTACATAATAATTTAATTAATGTAGATGACTGTAATGATGAAATGAATTATTCAATGAATGAATTATTTAATATTAATGAATTGAAACAAGCAATTGTATCTGTTAAAAATAATAAGTCACCAGGTGAGGATAGAATCCCTTATGAATTATTTAAATATCTTCATAAAGATGCTATGATAGTTTTATTGACATTTTTTAATGAAATTTGGATTCAGGGAATTTTTCCAAATGATTGGCATCATGCTATTATTTTGCCTTTGTTAAAACCAAGTAAAAATGCAGAAATTCCGGATTCATACAGGCCAATTTCTTTGACAGCTACTATGTGTAAAATAATGGAAAAAATGGTAACTAATAGACTGCAATGGTATTTAGAAAAAAATTCTCTCATTACTAAAAATCAATCAGGTTTCCGTAAATATAGAAGTACCATGGATCAGATTTTGAAACTACAAGACACAATATTAAAGAAATTAAAGAATAAGGAACATGTACTAGCAGTATTCATTGATTTTGAAAGGGCTTTTGATATGCTGCATGTGCCAACTCTTATAAAAAAATTAAAAAAATTAGGTATTACAGGCATTATAACTACATGGATAGAGAAATTTCTATCTGAAAGAACATTTCAAGTAAAGGTTGGTGCTGAAATGTCCACTAAATTTAAGCAACAAAATGGCACACCTCAAGGTTCAATAATTTCTCCTTTATTATTTCTGATTATGATTAATGACATTCCATCAGGACCAAAGGGAGTTGATATGTCCCTTTTTGCAGATGACAGTGCTGTTTATTTAGGCCATAGGAATGTAAAAATACTGGAAACTAAAATACAACAATCAATTAATTCAATAATTAACTGGTGTAATGAAAGTGGCTTCAAAATTTCAATAAATAAAACAGTTGCAGTTTTATTCACTAATAGTATAAGTACACCCAATATAAGTATCAAAGTTGATCAACAAAACATTAAAATGGAAAATAAAGCTAAATTCTTAGGTGTAATTTTTGATAAGACATTAAGTTGGAGACCTCATATAGATTATATCATAGAGAAGTGTAAAAAAAGATTAAACCTTATGAGAGCACTCTCAGGATATCATTGGGGTGCTTCAAAGAAATCTTTATTAGCTATATATAGAGCTCTAATTAGATCAATTTTAGATTATGGGGATGTAGCATATTCATCAGCTTCAAAATCAATATTAAATAAACTTAATACAATTCAAAATGAGGCTTTAAGATTATGTTGTGGTGTACCAAAGTGCTCCTCTGCTGCAGCCTTGCAAAATGAATGTGGGGAATTACCTTTAAATCTAAGAAGATTAAATAACTCTATTAAAATGGAAATTAAAATAATTGGTAATAAAAATCATCCATGTACATCCACTTCTAAATTACATTGGACAGACATCTATAAAACACCTCAGAATAAAAATAACTCTATTTTTATTCGTACTCAAGAATTCATTTCATCTATTATAAATACATCATTTATTGGTCCTACCTTCCCTTCATGTCCTCCTTGGAATAATCAGCAAATTGAAATAGATATGAGTCTCAATGATCAGATTAATAAAAAGACTACTAATCCAGAATTCATGAAATTAGCTGCTCAGGAAATAGTATTGAAATATAATAATGACATTCATATTTATACAGATGGTTCAAAGATAGATGATTTAGTAGCTGCTGCATTTACAATTCCAAGTTTGGATATTATAAGAAAATTCAAATTATGTGATTATTCTAGTATTTTTGCTGCTGAATTAACTGCAGTAAAAGAAGCAATTTTGTGGATTATTAATGATAAGGATTATAATAATTGTAATTTTGTCATTTTCTCGGATTCTTTAAGTGTACTGTCTTCTATTCAGAGGAACAGGTGTAATTCTAGACCAACTTTATTTAATGAATTATTAATTGAATTAAATAAATTAACATTACATAGAGTAAAATTGGCATGGATACCTGGTCATGTAGGTCTAAAAGGTAATGAAATGGCTGATAAAATGGCCAAACAAGCATTACATATTGATTCTATAACTTCTACAGATTATATAGAACAGGAGGAAATATACCCATTGATTAAAACATATATAATCAATAAATGGCAATTGCAATATACTAATGATGATAAAGGAAATTTTTATAAAAATATATGCCCAATTGTTTCCACTGATATTAAGTTAATAGATCCATGTAGACAAAAAGAGGTTCAAATTAGTCGTTTAAGATTAGGAGTTGCCCTTACTAATAAAAGATTATTTCTAATGAGAAGGCATCCCAATGGATTGTGTGACTTATGTAAGACTACAGACAGTATCGCACATCTACTAATGGAGTGTAAGAAAGAAAATATAGCCTCTATGTTGAAGGATCAATGTAGCATTTATAAATTGGAATTTAATGTGAAAAATTTACTTGATGTAGGATGTATACAAAGTGTCATTTATAGACTTATTAAAACAATAAATAAAGGGATTATACTCTAATTAAATCTCTTTCATTTATATTACTATATAATTTATTGTATGTGTATATAGATGGACTAGACATATCACGTGTTTATCAGGCTGACGCATATCAATTAACTCATGTGATCTCAGTAGCATGCATACAGATTATAGTGGTTTATAGATGTATAAAAATAATAATTGTAGGTTTAATATTATAATTCATAATATCTTATAATTATGTTATAATTAAATTACATTGTTAAATAATAATGGAATCAATAACAACACAAAAGGAAGAAAGCAGACAAATAGACTAAAGAAAGAAAGAAAACAGAAAGACTAAAGAAAGAAAGAAACAGAAAGACTAAAGAAAGAAAGAAAACAGAAAGATAAATGATTAAAACTATATACGAAATTGAACTGAAATGTAACAAATTTTAAAGACGTCAACAGCCTGTGTTGCTATAAGATGTCGTTAAACTGTTGAATAATAATAAATAATAGAATCAGACGCTACAAACTTATTTACACAGTACAGTAAATGTTTCAAATTGTCGTCAACGGCCATAGATGTCACATGACGATGTTAAACTGTGGATTAATGATAGAGAATTCGCAATAACGATAGCGAGATAGGAAGCAATGTTTATAAGGCGTTTAATAAGGTACAACAGACGCAAAGATGCCCCATCCGTTCAGTGGCGGGAGTTGATTTGCCAAAAGCACGCAAACCTAGCTTATTATCGAAATTATATATAAAGAACGACAGGCAGTTTATTAATTATTCAGGCGAAACCCTATGATAATAATTATGATAGCCTAACATTGACAGCAGGCAATAAAAGGAGTCTGTGCAGATGTTAAGAATGGTCATCTCATAATTGTCTTGGCCAGAGTCAAACGGCAATAAGGAGAAAATTCTCCACTGCCTTAGGTTCAGTAGTGCCAGTCCCAAGCCTGGATAAAGACGAAGGGTGACGCTGGGATTCATTCATTCATCCTAAAATTATATAGCGCCATATCATCAATTTCCAAATTACTTAATGCTGCAAACATCTTATTGTTCTGCTCTTTTGCCCAATTCAACCACTGTGCCTAGGTTTGTAAGCACACTCTTACACTCACGTGAGCCTATGTTTACGATTACAATTTACGATTATAGGATAGTGAAGATTTCAGATGAAGCGCGAACACGCAACGACCCATATTTAAATATAATTCGAGCCACACTGGAATTATTGGCGACATCTTTTGTCGTTGTAACACCGGAAGTACCTACCATAGTTTCAAGTCGGAAGTGTGGTGTGATAGTCCGCTCTGTAAATTAGTCCGTTAGAACATTTTTATGCTGAACTGTACAATGACGTCAAAGAGCGGATGTCATCCGTGTGCAATGCTGCGCAGGGAACGTGTAGGACCTACACAATTGACACTGCGCTTTGCACAGAATAATTATTATGGGTTCGTCAACAGAAGCAATGCTCGTCTGACCTTTAGGTTAATTTATTAACTAACACGGTGGGTGACCCACATACTAAACGCATGTATTTGTGACATCAGCAATACGGGGAACATTAGCAGATATTGAAATTCACTAATACACCTCTAACTTGCTATTATTCGTAACTATATAGCCATGTACAGCATATCCTTACGCACCTAACTCCGCCACTGGTAATACTCGGCCAGTGCCAGTCCCAAGTCTGGATAAAGGAGGAGGGCGGCGCTAATGGTCTCTGTTACCACACAGTGTCGTTAAACTGCAACAACCTTCTGCACCTCACTCCTCGATCATCTATCAAGTGCTTCATTTAAAAAAATGCTATGGTTATAACTCCGTCACTGCAAATCCGGGCCTAGGTGCTAGGTAGTGCCAGCCCAGATCTTAGATGAAGCGGAATAATAATAATAATAAATTATTATTATTATGGCATTATAATCAATCCGTATTACTATTATTATTATTATTATTATTATTATTATTATTATTATTATTATTATTATTATTATTATTATTATTATTATTATTATTATTATTATTATTATTATGTCACATAAAGTGTTATTCATCATTGACATTGCCAACGGATCTGTCATCAGGCTATCTGGGTCGCCGCTTGTCAGTGGATTGTAATCTTGACATAGTGCCCTGAAAAGCCACCGCATTGAAACGTTGGATCAATGCCGACAAGTTCTGGAAAAGGAAGTTTGTCTCTCGGGTGTCACCGGTAGTTGTCGAAAGTCGGCGTCCAGTCTTTATATTATTATTATTATTATTATTATTATTATTATTATTATTATTATTATTATTATTATTATTATTATTATCATTATCATTAGCATTATCATTATTATTTTTGGCACGGCAATGTCAGTGACAAGTGAGGCACAAGATAACCATTCTGATGGTCATAATAGACCAAGGCAACCACAATATGTCGTTATAAACTGGATCAACCCTAAATATGCAAAAACACCTTTTATTGTTTGTTGTGAGCCATAATGTTTGAAAGTTTCGCCCGATCATTAGTGAACTGTTTATCTGGAATATTAAAGGTCAATTATGGTCACAATGCATCGTTGGAGTCGATGACCCACGTGATCATTGCCTTTGGACGGGATCTTATATCGCATTCAAGAAATACATTTATCTGGTACTTCAACATCACCCACTTACACTCACATCTCACAATCGCAGCTTCCGTAATCATCGTCTAACAACGTCAACGATCTCAACACTCACCTCTCCACAATGGTGGCTCTGTGGCACCAATGATGAGGAAACTAATCCACTTAGACACCTTTAACTTGCTCTAAAACGAGGCTATATGTTGCCATTGACAATACGTTATAATTCGAAAAAACTTCGGACGTTAACATAATACTGTGATGATAACTCCATCACTGCAACACCTTGCTTAAGTGCTAAAATTCTAAAGTAAGAAGGAGTGCGACACCAATGTCTTTACTATCTAATAGTGCCGTTCAATTGAATCTTCTAGGATTCGAATAACCGTGGATTTATATAATGTGAATGTATTATGTATATATGCATTAGGCTATTTATATAGCGCCTTATAAGAACCTCTCGAAGGCGCTAAACGTAGCTACCCAACAGATCCAAACAAATGCCATTTCAGTAATTTAGAAAAGTTGACTGCAAGCAGTGTAATGTTGCGAAGTCGTAAATGAAGAGCGTTCCAGAATGATGGTCCAATGCAATGTTAGCCAGAAAAAACACCAACACTACTTGCAGCCCAGCGGTGCAGTCCCAAGCCTGGATAAAGCAAATGGACGACGCTAGTGATCTCTGTTATCAATTAGCGTCGCTAGACTGCAACAATCACCACTCGCATGTTTGAAACCTCAGATAACATTTATTTTTTAAATCTGTTCAAACGTAAGCTTATATAATTATTGTCAATATACTTTGCAGCATTTAAAATTAGCATTTTAATCACGTTGAGCTTAGGCAACTAAACATGTCCTGACAGTCCTGACATTGCAATTCTGCATCAATGTAGGTCTATATTTCGAAAAGCGAGCATTTTAAGTTTCTAATTAACACACTAAATGTTCAGCTTCATAATCTGCTATAAGCTCGCTCGCCTTTCTGATCATTCGCTTTACACAGTATTAGCACAGCCGCGGAAATAATATCAGTAAAACGCTGCTCCTTAAACACCTTCAAATTAATTATTTCCAATACTATTTAAGAATTTTGCTTAGTTGTTGCTTATGTCATTTGCAATCAACGTATCAAATTACTAAGGTTGACTTTATGACACTTGCAACACAAAGACATTGAACACTGTTAATGATAAAACGATCTATTATTAATTATCGCTACTTATGTTAATTACGCCCACAGTCACACCATATTCTAAACCTACGGCTCGGATCAATTTACTTTTACAGAAGTATCTACTATGATGACTTTAAATGAAATCAACCGAGGCTATATATAATCGACATTATCGGCCAAACACATTTTCTGGATAAAAGTAAATACATTACAAATTGATATGTAGATTAAACTCGACGTTAACGATCATTGCAACTAGAAGATGCCGCAAACTTAGTAAACTACATTTTATGCTTCAATAAGTGTCTAAGCATTTTAGATTCCTCTCACCCATTTAATATACTCGAAATTTATGTACAACAATAATCCTATTAAATTTTGAGCGCTCTCCTAAACACCTTTTAAATAATATTTTCCCAACCAATATATATATCAACCAAGTGCTTTATAAAACCACTTCACCCAACAATACCTTCAACTGCAACACTGTTCGCACTGTGACGGTGCCAGTCCGAGTACTGATTAAAGGAGGAGGGCAACGCCAATGGGCTTTGTTATAAAATCAGCACAACGTGTCGTTAAACTGAAACTACTTGTTAGTTGGTCTAATATAACTACGAAACTGCTTGAATTCTAGCAGCACCAGTCCCAAGTATGAATAAAATAGGAGGGCGACGAAGAAGAAGAAGTAAAAGCCCCGAGTCCGACATATTGGTATAACAATTAACGACTTCGCGTTCTCAGCCTCGGCATATGAAGGCGAGTGACCAGTTCTCTCCCTCGCTAGGCCCTATATCGAGTTCCCAGCGATAGCGTATCATCAGTGTACTCGTCAAGGTTGACTTAGCTAAGGGGGACGCAGGTTGGGTAGAAACCTCGACACAAATATCTACCACGTCGGGCTTTGAACAGTTACTGTGGACCTCTCGATTGATAGCATAGCTAATCTCTGGACCACTGCTCACAGCATTATTGTACCTCCGATTCACCACAGTAGCCTACACCAATTAACTCCACCACTGCTTGCAGCGCCAGTCCCAAGCCTCTGAACAAAGGAGGAGGGCTACGCTAATGATATTTGTCATCACACAGTGTCGTTAAACTGCAATAAACCAACCAGCGCGTCAATTAATTCCACCTATATTCACCAATTGATGACATTCGGTAGATGTCGCAATCAAAATCTACACTCTGAAACACGCTTAAAGGCCAACCACGTGATCAGTCACGTGGCATGATGACGTTCCATCACGTGATGGCAAAGATGCCTGAGACTGCGAGCAGAATGGATAGGAGTGTGGAATGGATATGGATTGCGATGAGTAGGTTGGCTGAGGAGAGGCTGTAGTCATGGCGACCGTCTCCTTGCATCTGTCGGCTGCTATGGGAACGGATGACGGATGCTAACGGACGACGAGTTGTTGACACCAATTCTACAAAAATCATATTTTGCTAATTGTTGTGACGCTATTTTATTATTATTTGTATTATTAATGCTGCAATTATTTTGACATATTAAGCAAAAAGTAGCAAATAATAATTTTTATAATAACAATAAATAAAAATTGTTTGAACTGATGATTAACATCGTAATGGGCCAGTGCAGAGAGTAATTATTCTGTGATAAGCGCTATATGAAAAAAATTTAGAAATATAATACCATACAGTGATAAATTTCCGTCTAAGCATAATATCTTAAACTATTTCATTCTGTTCTATATATTGTCGTTACGTATCGTGCGTTTCTCAACTCAGCATTGGTCAATTAATTCCATTCTATCATATTCTGTTACTATTCTATTCTATGACTAATTTTCATATTGCTTTCTTACCCCGTCCTATCCTTTTGTTTGCTCTCTTTCTCTGTCTCTCTGTCTCTGTCTCTGTCTCTCTCTCTCTCAGCCTCTGTCTCTCTCTCTCTCTGTCTCTGTCTCTCTGTCTCTCTCTGTCTCTCTGTCTCTCTCTGTCTTTGTGTCTGTCTGTCTGTCTGTCTCTCTCTCTCTGTCTGTCTCTCTCATAACTCTGAGAACGTATGTTCTGTAATTCCTGCATATGATTTTTGAGTGATTCCTTGATTGTTGATGTAATTCTGATGTTCCCACAGCGCGTTTACATGTGGTTCAATAAACTACATACTTCCTCTACTTATCGTAACTCACTCTGGAGAGTAGCCTCACCCGAACAATTCAATGAAATATAAACGAGGTTATATAATGATGGTTGCTGAAGTAAAACAAACATGTACTCTAATCCTGTCAATTTTCTTGTTCTAACTTCTTAAGTAAACGAATATTACTGCTTAAAATAATCCTGTCTCATTTGCCTACTCCAACACAAATCCATTCCACTCCTATTCTAAATTACCCTACTCTACACTATGTTATTCTATTTTGTCTCATTCTACCCTACCCTATATGCAAAAACGATTACTCAGTTATACTTTGGGTGAGATGCACTGTGACCTTTGTCGTTCCAATGCTGTTGGTTGCAATTAGTTCGTAGGCTTGAAAACTGTCCCGACGTACTTGACGTAGCACCAGCTGTGACACCGTCAAACCTCTTTTATGATTCTGCGCGGGGAAACAATGGAATAATAATTATGAGAAAATAGCCATACTAAAACTTGATTAGAAAATTGAATAATAATATACTAACAGCGTCAATTTGGAAATTCAAAATTATAATCTGGAAACATAAAGGTTATTTTTTTAAACAAAGTGAATCTTAATTGAAGAGCTTTATACGACATAATCATCGATCATAGGCCTATAAGAATTATTAATAATAATATTATTATTATTTTTATTATTATTATTATTATTATTATTAATATTTTTTTTATTGTCATTATTATTATTGTCATTATTATTATCATTATCATTATTATTATTATCATTATCATTATTATTATTATCATTATCATTATTATTGTTGTTATTATTATTATTATTATTATCATTATTATTATTATCATTATCATTATTATTGCTGTTATTATTATTATTATTATTATTATTATTATTATTATTATTATTATTATTATTATTATTATTATTATCATCATCATTATTATTATTATTATTATCATTATTCTTATTATTATTACTATTATTATTATTATTATTATTATTATTATTATTATTATTATTATTATTATTATTATTATTATTATTATTATTATTATTATTATTATTATTATTATTATTATTATTATTATTATTATTATTATTATTATTATTATTATTATTATTATTATTATTATTATTATTATTATTATTATTATTATCATCCTTATTATTACCATTATTGCGAATCGCTAACATTTGAGGGTAAGCGATGTACAAATTAGGGTTGGAAGATAAAGGTGCTGTATTATACCAAGCAAATTTCTGTCGACTGCAACGGCCTCTCCTACAATAGCGGTCATTAAACTCTGGATCCATCCAGTTGAGGCTGGCGCTAAAGGTCATGACAACCGCAAGATGTCGATAAAATCTGATTATTGCTGAAACCTGCAATCACACCTTTTTATTATTTGCTATTGAGGCTATATATTCTAAAGATTCGCTTAATCGTCAGCACAGTTCAGACAAATCCTCAAGCCAATGTGTGATGTAAAATCGACTTCACCGCCATGGTCGCCACAAACAGTCGTTAAGCACCTAACACTACTAATAATTAAAATAATCCTTTATTATCTTTATAATTAATTAATTATTTAGTTTCCTACGGTGGGGATGACATAATAGTCTTCGTTGGCGGCATCTTCTCCTTCTAATTCTCTTCCTTTGGAGTCGATGACCCACGTGATCCTTGCCTTTGGACGTGATCTTATATCGCATTCAAGAAAGACATTTCTTTCGTTCAACATCACCGACTTTGACTCGCATCTGACAATCGGAGCATCTGTAATAATTAAACACTCTTGTTGTGATCGTAAATGTAATTTATTGCATTTTTATTGTATTGTATTGTCAAACAATAACTGGCCTGTGTTCTGTGTAGCCCTATATTGCGATTCTATTAAAAAATGTCACATATTAATTAACAAGAGATCGACAGTTTTAAATTAAATTTTTCAAACTACCCTCCACTAATTTTAATACGTAAACAGCTTCTAGTCCACAATGCGCTATATAAATAATCGTAATTGCCTTCGTGGCATAACAAGGTAAATTGCCAGAATAAAGATGGGTGGTCTATTCGACTTCGAGATTCATAGCAGATACATGGTGTTATTAAGCGATGAGTAACCACAGAAAACATATTGCGCTCAATTGGACACCTTTTTAACTGTACACATTTAATTAATATATTCGCTCTTTCTATATGCTTTTGAGTACTTCTTCAACACACCTTTGTTAAACGATAGAAACTACTAAATGTGGATTACTAATCCGGATGTGCTAGCGCCAAGCCTGGAGAAAAGAAGGTAAATAGGCCTACGACACAATTTGTCAGAAACAGCAGCTAACTAAATAGTTGTAGAAAGAGGTCCTGAAAGTTATAGGACAGTCAGTAGCCAGCAGAGAAAATGGATGGGCGACATAATGAAGGCAGATTCCTTCCTATAGGAACCGCAATTGAGGGAAAGATGGAAGGAAAAACGAACAAGGAATTTATATTGCTGAATTTTCTGATGGGCTGTTGCTGCAACATGAAGGAGTGGCATATATAACACTATCGAGCATGGATGACGGAGGAGGGTGACCCTGTTTCTCTTTATTACCAGATGGTGTTTTTAACAGAACCTAATAATCAACTACTAATAACGGCATGCGCAAATAACTCCACGACTATTTGTAACACAAGTAATAGCTCGTGGTGCATGTAAATGTGATATCTAGTGGCTTATACACCTTAAAATCGCAATGAGCCCAGGCTATATATAAACAATATGACAGAATAACCTTAACTATGCCAACGCAGTTGAGACGGGTCTGCCAGTCCCAAATCTTGACCGAAAGGAGGGTTACGTGAATCATTCGTTCTATGACACTGTCTCTACACCAAGCTCCCTTTGCTTGCTTATGTACCTACATGCAATTCACTTTCACTATAATTCTATTATAGTCTTCGATTTCGTAAAATGATGGCTTTATAGATCAGGCAAGGACGTCTTTATACAGGCGGCAATGCGTAAAGTTGATTTAATTTTGCTAATTATTTCCTTCGTCAATATTTTGCTAATCCATTAATGTTGTTGTTGTTGTTGCTGTTGCTGCTGCTGCTGTTATTGTTATTGTTATTATTATTATTATTATTATTATTATTATTATTATTATTATTATTATTATTATTATTATTATTATTATTACAATTATTATTTTTATTATTATTATTATTATCTGGATCGCCGCTTGTCAGTGGACTGTAATCTTGACATGGTGCCCTGAAAAGCCACCGCATTGAAACGTTGGATCAATGCCGATAAGTTCTGGTTATTATTATTAGTATTATTATTATTTACAAAAACAATAACAAGAACAATAACAAAAATGAACTTCAAAAAGATTCACTCACATTGAACTATGATTCGCGCCACGCTGGAATTCGTTGCGACATCTTTCGACGTTGCAACACACCGGAAGTGCTTCCCATCATCACTCGCACTCAACTGGAACTCAGGCGTGCTCGTGCGCTCCGTGAGGTAGCGCTTAACCTGAAGTCCATCCGCGCCGACCAATCGGCTCGATCGCGCTAGACGAAAGTAGTCTGTGACGTCATTTGGGCCGAGGTGTACAGTGACATCAGGCGGTGGATAACCTCCTTGTGCTATGCAACGCAAAGGGCGCATATCGCTCTCGGAGGTTATCAACGGTCTTTGCTGGTAATCGGTTGAGTAGTTGGAGTAGTCGTAATCGCTGAGATTATTCGTTGGCGGAGAGTCTGAATTTGTTATGATTATGTTGTCTACGGAGGCTGAAAGCAGCAAAGGTTTCAGTCTAACGACACTGTGTGATAACAATGATCAACCTTTATCCGGTCTTTCGATGTGCACTATCAGAGTGCGACTGTTTTTGCAGTAGTTGCAGTGGAACGACACCGTGTGATATCAAGGATCATTAGCGTAGCCCCCCTCCTTCATTCAGGATTGGACTAGCACTGCCAGGGAAGAGTAAGCATAGGGCATGGTTGCTTAAGCATCAGAAATGTTAATCTGCTCTTATTTATAAGGCTAATGACACACTTAAAAGAGGTGCGCAATTTTTCTCTGACTTATATAATTATAAGTCATATAATCAGTATTAGTCGTTTCAGTTTATCGACGCTGTGCGATAACAAAGATCATTAGCGTCGCCTTCCTCCTTTATCCGGGCTTGGGTCTGGCACTACCAGAGTCCAAACAGTGGAGGAGCTTTTATTAGGTATTATAGGTATTATAGGCATTGGGACTAGCGTTCATTACTGGTTCACTTGTATACAGCAAACGGCATGTTAAGAACTTAGGGCGTCGTCTATAGCATGAAAATTATGTTTAAAATAATATTATACTTAACTAAAGAATGCCTTGTTACACTTATACGTAGTCATCGTCATCTTCATCATGATTGTACGTCAATAATATCACTTTCATTAACGTCCTCTCGAGGTAGTTTAAATTTCTATTTATATTTGTTCCCATGAGATATAGATATCTGAAACTTGTTAATAGTTAGCTAAATAATATTTGCAAGTATATCTGTCTATATTGAGTACAGCAATGTTGCAATGAACAAGACCTCGCTTTATAAAATCTACGAAGTATCTGACCCCAATTGAACTCGCTCTATAACCCCACCTTAGAATCTCCGTGGCCCGCTACGACCTTCCCCTGTCCAATTATTTCTGCATAAAGCCAGTGGTTGGCAAACCAGTGATGCCTACATGTAACGATGAGGGCGTGCTGCGTCAAACCAAGCGGGGTGTTCTCTGGTCCGTGAACAACGCATGTGTAGTTGCCATTGTCCTCCAGTTGAGTACCTGTACAGATGTGTAACAATTAGTGTGGTAACAGGTAAATTCTTATTACGACGGGTGGATGGATGGATGGATGAACGAACGGACGGACGGGCGGGTGGACGGATGGATGGATGGATTAACTGATCGACCGATAACTGAAAATATGAGTGATAGTTGAATGACTAAATAAATACTAAATCATTCCTCGCATAGACCAAACTAGATCGTCGACTATATCAATCAATCAGTCAACAAATCAATCAATAAGTCAATCAGTATCGAACATTAACCTGCGATGGACAGGATGAGCGAATAATTAGGCGGTTCCTGCGTCAACTTGATCTGGAACCTCTTCGTGGAGGCGAATGGTTCAAGGACGTTTCCCATCATGTTCAGCTGTATGGCTTCATTGGAGAACTGTGTCTTCTCCCAGACCAAAGGATTCTCAAATAGGTCGAACTGATTCGTACGGAAATCACAGTCCAATCGGATCGTCTCACCGACGGTCGCTATGACGACGCGACCACGTGACAGCATGTGCAGCCAACCGGAAACTAGGTCGCAAAGACGACAGCCAATCACAGAAAGACAGAAGTTATTAGATTAAAAAATATAACAATAACGAATGAATAGGATTATAATAATAGTAATAATACTTGTAATAATAATGTTAACAATAATAATAATAATAACAATAACAAAAGTTGTAGCTAAATATTACGGTACCCAACCGCTTCAGTATAATTCTGAATGACTAGGTTGACAATGCCTTCTTTCGCCAGGTGGCGGCGTTGGTTAAATTATTTTGCGTAATATTCCTATGCATGACAACCGACAGCTAAATTCTACTTCCAAAATAACTTTCCATCATTCGTTCGTACCATGTTTTTATAATTATACAGCGGCCTGTCAGTTTAAAATTAGACGAAAATTATTGCTATTATTATGAATTATGAGTATGCCTTGAGTAATAGATAAAACACTGTTAAACGTGTTATCATCCACGTATTACTAATATATCACATGTATACCACACTGTTTATTCGCTTTAATCGAATAAACGAAATTATATTACTACATCCGGTCAACTGTCAGAAATAAATGTGAATCTGTCGGTTATGCTGTGCGTGTGTCTGCGGTTGCTCACCAGTGGGGACTCTTTCCAATTACTCGAGCACCTATCGTCTATTGATTAGCGTTGCTTTGTTCTTAATGACATTAACACCACTTAGGTATTTATGCGCTACATCAAAGGTCGTGTAATAAGTGCCTTTGTCCACGGTAGATACTCCTTGAAAACACCTTCTGCATTGCATGCATAACTTCATACAGATTCACTTGAACCTACATACAGTTTGTGTGTGTATGCATTTGTATGTGTGTGTAAGTGCATGTGTGAGTGTATGTGTGTGTATGTGTGTATGTGTGTTTGTATGTGTGTGTGTATGTGTGTGTGTGTATATATATATATAACTTCGAATGTGTTCATGTGCATTAAAATAAGTGTTTCGTTAAATTTTTAAATAAATATATCTGTTCATATTTATGCCTATAATCATGTTTTAAAATACGTAAATAATTTATATATATATATATATATATATATTGAAGACATATACATGAGTTGATGTGTACGAATGAATGTACGATGCTTTTCGGTCTCTAAGAGCGGCTGATGCAACGGAGATGACATCAAAGCGATCGACTTTCCACCCGGCTTCACTTCAAAGGCTTCGGTCTGACTGATCTGATCTCACCTTGACTAACTGTCGCTGGTACGCGAGTAAAACCGGCGCTTTAGAAGCTCGATTTAGAGACGCTGTCTGATGTATAATAATACCGTATTGTCCACAGGGTTTTCTGCCGATTGGCTAGAGCGATCGCCTTGTAACGCAAAGAGTACGGGTTCGATCCTCTTTCCACTCTGAGATGGTCATTGTTCAGTTACACCTTGAGCAAGTCATTCACTCACAATTGTTTAGCGCCATTCATTTATGTTTGGCCCCTAAATAGTGGAGCTTAATAAATTCGGAAAGTATGCATCTATTATCCACTTGCGGTCGTCATGGTAATATATATCGTCATGACGACGATTGTGACGACAACGATGACGACGAATGTGACAAAATATGGCAACATATGATTTTCTATTCACGTCTTAGATACTTAAAGTACTTTCAAGTCTATCATTGGCTATTTAAAAATCTGTAGATGATTGCGTTATTTACCTTTCGAAATCGCCTCTGGATATTTAATTGCCATCCATGCCGTTTGTCAGCTGTAGACGGAAATACGTTTGTTGGTTCCACGCTTGTGCGTGGGCCCACCTCTGGTGACTCTGTTCAACCTACTGTGTGCAAGTGTTGCTAATTAAGTTCGCGATTACATTGCGTTACATTAATTTACCGTTGTGCTATGTAGGCCTACAAGTAACAAGGTATTTGAGCAAAAATGTTAGCGTCTTTGCGAGTTTCGCGATTACGAAGTTATTAATTACTTCAAGCTACACCTGGATCAAAAACACACTCAAAGAAACACCTGTATAAAAACAGAAGATAAGCATATTTACATCATACATACGTACATTTGTATACGCTCACACACACTACGTACATACATACATATATACATACATGCTTACACACATACCATACTATATACATGTATACATACATGCATACATACGCTGTCGTGATATGCATACACAGAGGCATAATTAACCGACGATGTCTTTGGAGATACACGGACGAGTGGACTAATTCGAGTGGGTATAATCGGAGTGGGGTGTTTGAGAAGGGGAAACTAAGAGTAATTGAGAAGCGAAAGCTTACCCGAGCTGCACTGTGAAACGATGACGAGAATAATCATTAGGGCGATTACGTTGCGCATTTTCTTCGCTAATGATGTCTCCATTTTCCTCGGTTCAAAGGTCAACGAAGAACTGGAAGCTGATCCAAATGAACATCTGAAACAAGAAAGGAGACTATATATGCGGAATGAGATGAAAGAAGAGGAAAGGGAGGGGTGGGAATGGAAAGTCAATTTTAGAGATAAACGTATTTGAGAGGAAATGGAAGAGGAGGGAAAGGATGGAAAGAGATGGGAAGGAATGGCAATGGAAGACAATAGGATGGAAGACAATAGGATGGAAGACAATAGGATGGAAGACAATAGGATGGAAGACAATAGGATGGAAGACAATAGGATGGAAGACAATAGGATGGAAGACAATAGGATAGAAGGCAAGGCAAGGAAAGACAGAGAAAGGTAAGGCAAAAGTACTCAAGACAATGGAAGGCAATGCAAAGAATGACAATTGAAGGCGAGGCAAGGAAAGACAATGGAAGGAAATGTAAGGAAAGGCAAACGGAGACAAGCCAAAGAAAACCAACGATAGGTTATGCAGGAAAAGGCAAATGAAGGTAAGGCAATGAGAGACCAAGGAAGGAAAAGTAAGGAAAGACAAATACTGGCAATCAAGGAAAGACACTGGGAGGCAGGAAAATGAAAGACAATGGACGGCAAGGCAAGGAAATACCAAAGAAGGTAATGCAAGGAAAGACAAATGGAGGCAAGGAAAAGAACAGACAAAGGAAGGTAATCAAGAAAGGGCAATGGAATGGAAGACAAGAGAAGACACAAACGTAGACAAGGCAACGAACTACAAAGGAAGGTAAACCTTTGTAGTTCGTTGCCTTGTTTTCGTTTGTCTTTAGGTAATGCAAGGAAAGACAAAGGAAGCCAAGGCAACGAAATACAAAGGAAGGTAATTCTAGGAAAGACACACGAATACAAGGCAACGAAATACAAAGGAAGGTAATGCAAGGAAAGACAAAGAAAGGCAAGGCAAAGGGTCGAATCCATTCAATTATAGGCTACAATGGAGTTGAGGAAAGAGAGGAACAAATCAGAACACATAATAACAGAGAGACCCAGAGTGACTGAAACATACATCGGTAGAGACAAAGACAAGGCCATGGGCTAAAATGTTCGATCGATCGAATATCTGCCTCCAGTATCTGGTCCAAGTGGATTCGACTCCCATTAATTAAAACAAACCTTCCAGGTTGGAACTCAGTTACTGTCAGTAATTGAACCAGTCAAATGGCTCAAGATGGTTGGATGGAAAGAGATGGGAAGGAATGGCAATGTAAGACAATAGGATCACACCCGCAAGTCAGTGAGTCAGTCAGTGAGTCAGTCAGTGAGTCAGTCAGTGAGTCAGTCAGTGAGTCAGTCAGTGAGTCAGTCAGTGAGTCAGTCAGTGAGTCAGTCAGTGAGTCAGTCAGTGAGTCAGTCAGTGAGTCAGTCAGTGAGTCAGTCAGTGAGTCAGTGAGTCAGTCAGTCAGTCAGTCAGTCAGTCAGTCAGTCAGTCAGTCAGTCAGTCAAGCGCTCCATCGATCCACTTAACAATTAGTCTGGCATTTTACCTTGATATAATCCTCTCAATACGTTCACATATTTAGTTTGTTCTGCTCGTTCAATATATTCTACTCTATTCTAATATTATCTGCTACATGTAGTCTCATTCGTATTTATTTCACTCTACGCGTTTCCAAAGTACTCGATTCCTTTCTTCTCTTCACTTCTTTGCTCTACTCTACTCTACTCTACTCTACTCTATTCTACTCTGCCCTACTCTTATCGTACTCTACTACACTCCACTTTGTTCGAGTTTTCGTTACCCTACTCAACTCAATCCACACTTCTCTATGATCCACTCTACTTCAGCCCACTCCACCCCATTGTATATGCGGCTCAACTCAACTCTCCACTGTGCACAACCTTTCTTTACCAGTTCCTACCCTACTTTGTGTCACTCTACTCAATAACTCACTCTACTCTCCCGTATACTCAGCGTGCTCATCTGTAGGCCTACCTTGCTCAGTCGACTTCTGCGCGCTGAATCGAGATGTTCAAAGTGAGGTCGTGTTACTACACTCCAAGCGAATACTGTTAACGGAGACTGCAATTAATTGAAAGCCAATGACATAGCATCCGTCGATAGGTGACGCCAGTGGGCCTCACAGCAGGTCCATTGCATGTACTCAACTTTCAGCTGGGCTGCCAATCATACATATGACAAGGTGTCAATCATTTAACAAGGTGTCAATGATTTGACACGATTATGTCGTGTTTGTAGGAAAGGTGATGTAGCTCTATGATTTTTGTTAACTACTGGTGTTATATGGTTGTAATTTAACGATGCTGTGTGATAACAAAGACTATTAGCGTCGCCCTCCTTCTACATTGACGCTTGGGACTTGTACTGTCAAAGTGCGAACAGTGGAGAAGTTTAAATAACGAACGAGCGAACGATCCAATCAATCGATCAGTCAGTCAGTCAATCGGTCAGTCAATCAGTCTGTCAGTCAGTCAGTCAGTCAGTCTGCTGAGTTTTCAGCTAAAATCGATCATTCAATCAATCACCAAGTATCTTAATCAATCAGTCAATCACCCAAATCTCACTCAAACAATAAAATCAACCGTTAAATCACTCAATTATTCAATGAGTAAAAAATCGCCAAATCTTCAAAAATGACTCAATCACTCGCTACACAAATCAATCAACCATTCACTCACTCATTCGATCAAGAAACCATTTAAACACTCACTCACTCATTCCAGCAATAAGTCGGTCAGCTACAAAATCTTTATACCGCCATTTGATTCGTTTGTCGGAGTCAATCGATCTTTTGCCGTCTTTCTGTTCTATGGGATACTTGGAAGTAACTCTAACCCAATTCACTTGCTGAACTGTTTCACTGAAGTCGATATTTAAACCGAGAGGATAGTTTTTAACGCAGGGTTCATTCACGGCGTGACATTCTTTTCCCAGAATGCATTCGACGGCTAGAGCGCAGGTGTCCCTAGGAAGATAGCTCGAACGTCCGTCATTTCTAAGGACTTTCCCACAAACAAATCAAATGATTTAGGGTACATGCTAAACATTCCATTCATGCAAAATCTGTACGTGCCTTGCTCTGTCTCAACCCTCGGTCACTAGTTATGTTAAGTCCCGCAACCCAGTCGGTAGACGGACATAATCCCTTGGACATAATCCCTTGGACATAATCCCTTGGACATAATCCCTTGGACATAATCCCTTGGACATAATCCCTTGGACATAATCCCTTGGACATAATCCCTTGGACATAATCCCTTGGACATAATCCCTTGGACATAATCCCTTGGACATAATCCCTTGGACATAATCCCTTGGATTATAATCCCTTGGACATAATCCCTTGGACATAAGCCACCGACAAATTCCCCGGACAGAATAAACACAATCATCTCAAAACTATGCTTTGTTTTTTTTATTTCCGAATTTTGATACCGCCCTTCTTCCAACATTTTTTGCTCAGAAGTGCCCGCACACGCCTGGATGGCGCAATTGCAGTTGTACTGCAGAGCAATTGTACGCGAAGGACTTGCTCAAGGTCCCTACACAGTGACTCCCCGGACGAGGGTCGAACAGGCACACTCAGCACACACTGAACGTGACGGGCTGATCGCTCTAACCGATCGGCCATTGTGCCACACAATGGCATCAATGAGATCATCATTTCTATTTTATGATTTTTTAAATTCTATTTGCGCAAATAAAATTGTTTTCATCTCTATCCAATTTCTATTTAAACCACAAGAACCGATTTCATCAACCATCTTCTGTTGATGATACCTCATGCAGTCGACCACACTAATTACAATTACCAGACACGATACCAATGCATTCATATCTGTAAATATCTCTGTTCATGTGTCTGTCCATACACAGACCTCATATGCACACATGGCATATAGCTACTTGTGTATCTGTGTAAATATGCATTTATCCATGTGTGGCTCTAACTGTGTAGACCCCTATACGTGAATATATTGATTGATTTGTATATGTATAATGTTACAAATCCTATATATATATATAAATATATATATATATACATATGTATTATATCAATGTTCATAGCATTATAAATATGAATGCATTCAACCATCCATCAATGTCAAAGCAAACAGGTAAGTATATTTATATATATGAGAGAGAGAGAGAGATCTTCCGACAATACCTGCGCTCTTTCTATTCCCTACCAGACTACCCAATCGACCCCTCCGTCACGAACCCCACCATCCCTCCAATCTAGTCCACTAGATGTCACACGATCCCGACTATCCCTGTGTCACATAAAAGGAGACGACGATATACTGGCGCCACATAATGACACGCAAGAAGTAGTAGCGCATGGTGTCGTCACACGGATGATGATTCTCATGCCATGATATTATATACATATAATATATATATATATATATATATGCTCCCGTTGTACGTTTCATTGAGTCAGGCGTTTCAATCGATTGTGATTGTGTATGCTATCTCTTTTCGTAGGTATCTTATGTGTTTTTCAACACACAATCACACTTACACACATTCGCATTTACAAGTGTATCTGTATCTATGTATGAATGTATCTATGTACACATTATATTTTTTAATATGTGTGTATAACATAACAACAGGTTTTTATTGATCCAAGCAAGTACTACAAGTATAATTCAAATCTAGATTTTTTAAGGAAAAGAAGCCAACAAGGAAGAAACCCCAAAAAGGACACAAGTCCCGTAGTCGGGTCACCCTAGTACGACAAGTTATTATGGCAGCTGATATGACATTGAAACATGGAAAAAAATACTTAGCTAGTTAACATAATGACAATAAGTTTATAGATCTATAGGTGAATACATAATCTGAATTGTTCAAATGTTCAAATATTCGCGTATTCTTTTTTTAAAAGAACCGAGATTTTTCCAGTAACGTATCAATGGAAATTGGTCTATAATTAGCAACATCATCTTTATTTCCCTGTTTAAAAATAAGTGTCAATTTAGCTATCTTTAGTGGGCTATGTACTATGCCAGTTCTCAAAGGGCAATTAATAATATCTGTTAGTGGTTTGGCAATAAGAGGCAGTAATGGTTTGATAAAACTGGGATTTATATCATCTGGGCCCGAACTGCTGGTCGTTTTCAGTGAATGACCTAGGGAGAGTAGTTCTTCCATAGAAGTTGGATAAATTGCAAAAGAGGATAAACTGGGAGTGGGTAAATAAGAACTTACTGAATTAGTAGGAGGTGGAATTTTGGTCACCAAGTCCTGCGCTATATTTGTGTATGTATGTGTGTGTGTATGTATGCCTGTAAGTGTTTGTATGTATGTATTCAACATACATGTATGCATACGATGTAGCTGTTAATTTTCTCAAATTTTTCTCTATGTCCACAAAATCCTCGTAATGAAGACCAGCTAAGGCTAACAATTCACCGGCGCAGAATCAAATCGAATCCGCAATAGCCAAGCCTCTCGTTTCTTTCCGAGGCCAGGTCAAAATCTTGTATGTTTCAAAGTATTGCTTTGTATTGTTAAACACTCTGGCAGTGCCAGTCCAAAGTCTGGATAAAGGAGGAGGGCGATGCTTGTGAGCCATGTTATCACACAGTGTCGTCACATTGAAACTACTACTCATATTGTTCGTATTTTTGTATTCCTGCGTTGCGAACTCTGTTCACCAGATACCTTCGTTAATGATACGTGTACTCATGCTTCAACAGGTAGCACTAACCATTGAATATATTATGCATGCTATTAATATTGCAAGGAGGCAGTAGAACAGACTAAGGATTAACTGCTCGTGTCATGGGTGTTGTCCACCTAACCATTTAGGCTACCTTTAATGCATTTGGTCTTGTTGTTCCAAGGACCAAGATTGCCTTCACCCAACAACGAGCGTTTGCTGTTATGGGTCCATCCACATGGAATGACCTTCCACCGTCACTAATGGATTAACTAACAACTGGCTGCTCTCCTTCAGCTACTGTGGCGTTCTGTCGCCCGATCGCCTGCCTAGCGCTAACGGACGGTGTCGACTCCAGCCTGCTGACACGTCTGGAGTGGCCCGAGTCACTTCCTTATCAAATCTCAATGCCAAATGATTGCTCTCTATATCTACCAGGATGATCGCTCTCACCAGTATAGATTAAGGATGGGCCTCTTCTTCAAGAAAGGTAACTCCGTTCGAATTAGTCACGAGGTCTGACTGCTTATTCCGCGGTCGCCGGATGGGCAACGTTCTGAGGATGGCCGTACTCAAAACAGGGTTCATAATCATACCGGCAGGAGTCTTTCTCGCCTTGCATACCTTCCAAGCTACTAACTAGCCTCTGCTTCCTCGCTACCTGATGTCATACCATTCAACATCTTGTGACTCTGAAACTATCGCCAATAAGGGACACCAAACGTTCTCTTAAGTTACGAGGTTCAGACAAATTTGAAACAAGTCCCTAAGTCATATCGGCTTAGACAATTATCGGTAGCTAAATTCAATGTCTTGTACTCCTACACATTACTGTTCGCAACTCTAAACTCTGTCGCCCTAGACACTACCAGTCTCACAGCTCTTCGTCATATCATGCTAGACACTTAGCTACTACGCCTTCTGCTCAACACGTATCTCTCGGTCTATTTCCGTGTATGGCACAACGGCCGCACACGTATATTTTATCATGCACCACAATTTACGGAGTAAGTTCCCGTCCTCTGTGTTAGCAGTTACCCACCAACACTGTTATAATCTGCTTCGATAAAAATGACAATGGCATGGTATTCACGGACTCTGATAGTGAAGGTCTTCTGTCTAGAACCTTCGCTATCTGCACACAGATCTTCGATCCGACCTACGCACGAGGGGGCCCAACCTCGCACTTAAGTCAGATCTCAGAACTATGTGTGACAACAAACAACCATGTATTCACCTGGGTACCCGATTATCCAACAAACGTACTCGTCTCGATCACTTCGATCAGACACGCAAGTAGATACACTTCTGGAAAACTGGAGGAGTATCTATGACCAACGTAGGTAGCCAACAGTAATATTTACGCATCGATCAATTCTTCGTCTACTGGTAATCTCTAACCTGGGTCTCCGACTACCCAGAGTTCCACGTGCCTCTTGGTCCATTTCCGACTGCCCAGACTTCCACGTCTGCGTTCATCTGTTTCACACTTGGGTATCGGACGACAAGAGACAACCCAGACTTTCACGTGCCTCTTGATCAATTTCCGCGTGTGGCATACCGGCCTCACACGCACAAGTTATCATGTATAAGATTGACCGTCCTCTGCGTTGGCAATTGTCCGCCAAC
Source organism: Bimastos eiseni (assembly GCA_959347315.1). NCBI lineage: Eukaryota > Metazoa > Annelida > Clitellata > Crassiclitellata > Lumbricidae > Bimastos > Bimastos eiseni. The sequence continues at coordinate 70,694,520 of OY365806.1, read as the reverse complement.
ACCGTAATATATTCTGAGACTTCGGGAAACCGGGAGGAGTAACTATGACCAACGTAGGTAACAAACAAGAGTATTTATCGAAAGACCATAAAACCCTCAAGAAGAGTTATTTGACTTGTAACTGGCACCAGTGTTTTCTCTTGTTTGTAACGTGCTCTTCTAACGTGTTCACCCTCCATGTGTAATTCCAGCGGGTCCTTCGGGAATTTCCCGATATTCTATCGAACGGCCACCCGAACTCTGTCACTGTCTGTGCCACTCTCGGCCCCCGGGCCTCTCTGACTATATGCGGTCGCTAATCCTGGGACTCACCCAGTCTGTATCTATCACGGCCACCCGAATGTTAACGATCTCGGCTGCCCGAACTTCCACGGTCTCCGACAACCAAAGCGCTGCCGGAAAACCCCGCGAGTAATTATGACCACATTAGGTAGCCATGTGTATATATATATTAACGAAACTGTACAAGGAAAAGAATATGCGGAAACACCCGCAATTATTGAGGTCTTAGGCACCAGTCACGACCGTTTCTTGTAATCGTCGAACGCATCAATGAGATCACCCTCACCATATTTTATGGAACGTATCCACTGGGGAACTTTCCCCGTATGTGCCAACGCTCCCCCGGTAGCTCTCTCGGTCTGTTCGGTTGCTACTCCGTGAATCTACCCGGCTTCTATCTCTTGCGGCCACCAGAACTCTACGATTGCGGTCACCCGAATTTTCACGTCTCCGACAACCTGCTGGAAACCGGTAGGAGTAACTGTGACCGAACTAGGTAGCCAACAAGTATATTTCTCGGCCTGCTTTCATCTGTTACATACTCTAGTATCCGATCACCCAGACTCTCGCATGTCTGTAACTCTCATGGACTGCGTTTATTCCTCCTATCGTAGGATTATCTAGGTACTCGTCACCTAGAGCTCTGACCAACGGTAATGCACCAACTCTCGTAAGCCTCGTTTCTCAGACTCGATTCTCTCACAGGCATCTGAGGTAAGTGTCACCACGTTACCTGTATGTTTCACACAGATCTGTATTATCAAAATCACTTTCTCTGAAGCAATTGTACTCTGTCGCTTATACACCAGAACGAACCATGTACAGATCTTTCGAGGAAGTCCCCGAAAAGATATTATACAGAAAGAAGATTCTGCAAGAAGAGATTCTGCGGCTAGTCCCGCAAGTCGAAGCCTCGCGGGGAAACCGCGAGCCAAGATATTGCAACTAGACACACAAGTGAACAGATTTCTGGAAAACCAGAGGAGTAACTGTGACCGACATAAGTAACCAACAAGAATATTTACCGAAAGACCGTAAGACAATAAATAAGACATACTGCGGGGACACCGCAAGTACAGATATTACGCTTAGTAACTCAAGTAAAGATACGCGGGGAAACCGCGACCTAAGACATTGCAATCAGACACGCAAATCAACAGATTGCTGGTAAACGAGAGGAATAAGTATGACCACGTTAGGTAGCCAAGTATAGATATTTACGGGAAACCGTAAAGAGAATAGAATAAGCGGAGACGCCCGCAACTGATGAGGTTTTCGGCACCAATGGGAACTTTCCCTGTATCGAACGCACCAATGGGGTCACCCTCCCGTATTTATCGAACGTATTTATGTTTTCCAGTATGTGTCAACGGCTTCGCCGGTAGCTCTCTCGGTCTGTTTCCAACGGCTTCACGGGGCCACTATCCCCGTCTTTTAACCAACGTGTACTGGGGAACTTCCCCAGTATGTTGTTTCAACGGTCGCCGTGATCTGTATCGCTATTTTCGATTGACTCCGCTTGGGATTTTCCTGACATATTATCTCAACGGCCAACGAGGCCTCTCTCGATATAAACGTTCGGCTCCTCGGGGCTTTACCCGATCTCTATTTCTCACGGCCGCCGACGGAGTCACCATCTTCCCCGTTTTCCCGTACAGAACTGTCATTCACTTATTTCCAACGGTCGGGTCTCTACGCACTCTCGAACGGCACCCAGACCTGTGAGCATTTCTCACGATCGGTCTTTCTCTATCAGTCAGCCTGTTGACTCCTACGATCAGGGCACGGTCCGTCTTGCAATCGACGGCAGAGGGGCCCACCCCGCCAGATCAGCGAAAAGCAGCACCGGCCTGACCGCGAGAGCGGCTGTCACTAGAGGTCGTAGTTATATGGAAACACGATACCTGGAGCGGTACGAGAACCACTCTACGTACGAAGCAGTACGAACCACTGCTTCACATATAAAGCGATGCACCGTATGTCAGGCTATACTCAAGCCAATACATGCTTCTGCAAGCTATGTAATGAACTAAAAACCGCCGATCGGTCCTCCCTCCTATACCAACACTGTAAGAAAATATCCTTTTTTTATTTAACTTGGCTTCCGCGCAGTTGTCATGTACGGATCGTCATGGACGCAGCATAATGTTTGTCTTGGACGGATCGTCGGAGTTATTTGAACTCTTTTTTTCGGTATGTTCCCGTCGATCTACAGAGCTGAAATTTTGCACACTGTCACGCTTGCATGACAATGTAATGCATCAAATTTTTACGGACATAACTCAAAAAAGGATGAAAAAAATGACAAAACTTGTAAAAAATTAAATATCGTTTAACCACTCGAACGAGTACTCATTGACGAGCTCCACTCCGGCAAGTTTACATCACAAATGATCTCTCAAAGGAAATTAACCAGTAGAATATGTAGAAAAAGTGACAAAAATTCGAAAAAATCAAATGATCTCTTAAGGAAATGGATCGATTGCACCATCTATCAGATTACCAATAGTCAATAAAATAGGGTCCTGAAAAACCCATGTTTATACTTTCACTTGTTATTCTTCATCTTTACTACGAACACATACACACATACCCACATACACACATACACACATACCCACATACACACATACCCACATACACACATACACACATACCCACATACCCACATACACACATACCCACATACACACATACACACATACACACATACCCACATACACACATACCCACATAAACACATACACACATACACACATACACACATACCCCCATACACACATACGCACATACACACGTACCCACATACACACGTACCCACATACACACATACCCACATACACACATACACACAAACCCACATACACACATACACACATACACACATACCCACATACACACATACCCACATAAACACATACCCACATAAACACATACCCACATAAACACATACACACATAAACACATACACACATACACACATACCCACATACCCACATACCCACATACACACATACCCACATACACACATAAACACATAAACACATACACACATACCAACATACATGTACATACAACAGTGCTTCACATACCTTCGTCGTTAGTGCTCTTTCTCTAGGTCTCTGTCAGATGATTTGATTAAACGCGCTTTCTGTCTCTTCCAATTCGTCAGCCGATGCTGATATATATATAGTCTTTGGTATCTGCCCAGGCAACCGGAAGTGGCTAAACGAAACGACGCAAGAGAAAGGGCTCATCGTGGCTCAGGTGAGGCGGCCATTAAATCAGACGCCTGGTAAGAAGCCTATTCATACTCCTATGCAGAACTAAACAGGGCATTCTTCGTTGTCTCACTCCGTGTATAGGCTTATCTACATGAACGACTGTCTTTCTGTCGATCTGTCTCTCCGCATATACGTCTGTCTGTTGGTATGTCTACCTATCTGTCGTTGTGCGTGTCTATATCTGTCTATTGATCTGTCCATCTGTCTGTCCATCTGTCTGATTATCTGTATGTTTGTCTGATTGAATTGCTGTCTGTCTGCAACTCTTTCTATTTCTCTAATTGTTCTTGTGTGTCCATCCATCGGTCTGTCCATCTGTTAGTTTGCATGTCTGATTATATGTCTGTCTGTCTGTCTATTTGTCTGTCTTTCTGTTCATCCGTCTGTCTGTATGTACGTATGTCTGTCAGTAGGCATCTATATCTCTTTCACTGCCTCTGTACATATCTGTCCTTATCACTCTACATGTATATCTCTTTGTCGTCCTCCATTTGTCTCCCAATGGTGATTGAATACCTGTTTCGTATTGTCTCTCCCTGTCGCTGTCAATAGCCGCTTCTTTGTCGCTCTATTTGCACATGTCTCTATGTTTGTCTGCCTCTGTTCCTCTGCTGTCCATCTGTCTCCCTGTCTCGCCCACTGCCTCCTTCCGGCCTCTCCCTTTCCCCTCGTCCCAACCTGTATTCATTCCTTGTCACGCTATCGCAATATGTGAAAACGATACAAAGCCAACGGAAAATATATAGATATTATATAATCACACATATAATAATAATGATAATACTAATAATAATAATATATATATACACCTCTATACCTTATTGTAACTTTGCCACTGTTTGCACTCTGACAGTGCCAGTCCCAAGCCTGGACAAAGGAGTAGGGCGACGCTAATGATCTATGTTATAACATTCACTACATGTGCATACATACGTGCACTTATATGGACGTAGCCTATATATATACATATATATAACATACGTTTATATTGACAAACTATGTCTACAGACGTATACGTTACCTTTATACATAAACTAACCCACAGCAAACTGTGTCATGTTCATTAAAATCAAGCCCCCCTCACACATGTCTAGATTCTCGTAAATATAACGCTGCGCACATACGCATTCATTGTGCTCCTATACACTTCATAGAATGCACGAACGGGCGCGTGATTAATCGTGCAATCAAAACGACCTACCTACGCCATCGATTGCCGCAATCGATACAATCAAAAGCCTCCGCGAAGATGCTTTTTACCAACGGCTTTGTCTTCTTGTCACCGACTTAGAGCAATTTCCAGACCTCTGCGATCGATCGCACGGCGGCGCCAGTAGAGTAAAAACTGTCACCTCCGGACGATATCTCCCGTCTTTGTTTCGACGACGCAAAGCTTCCCTATTGTCGCCCAGAGTCGTGTTGCGTCTCCAATTTTTCCCGTCGGATTTTTTCCTCAGATTAGGCATCGATTTCTTTCCGTGAAAGGTTTTGACGAGCTTGATGTGTAATCCCAGCGTCAAAGGATAGGGTCCTTGCGGGGTTGATACTTCAGGTAGGCGGGTAAGACAGATGTCGCCAGTGTGTGCGTTGTGTTGAAATGGCGACATCTGGTGCGTGGTGAGTAAGATGTTAGGGTGTGTTTGTGGTGATCTGTCCCTGCGGCTTAGACCAGCAGCTATGTGTTGATGAGATGTGAGGTCACGTGGTGGAGTATAGTTGAACGTTGGGTTGCGTGACATATCGCGATGATATAGAGGAGAGGTGGTCAGAGGCGCAACCAGGACATTTGTCTTGGGGTGCTCATATTGCAAACATCGAATGCACCCCAACCCCCACCTTCTTAAGGAAAAAACTCTTCGGAATTGGATCAATAACTAGTGTGAGGGTCAAGGTTTTATCCCGAGTCTGCTCAAGCACCCCTCAGCATCCCCGAATTGCGCCCTTGGAGATGGGGAAGGGGAGAAGATAGACAGGCAGAGTGACAAGCCGTTACAGACTGACTTACACGCATACATTAGGTCTACAGATTTAGAGGTCTATAGATTGACAGACAGACGAATAGGCCTCTGAAAGGTTCGCAGGCCCTACTGTGACTAGTACGATACGGCAATTGCTCACCGTAATACTATAGTTTCGAATTAACTCCACCACTGCTTGCATTTCGACAGTGCCAATCCCATGGCTAGACAAAGCAGGAGGGCGGCGATAACGATCCTTGTCATCGCACATTGCTTAACTGAAATTACCACTCCAGTTTCGAATTCTTACTAAACACTCCTAACCGCATATATTATACACTTTTGACCCAGATACGAACCATAAACCTTGCCTTGACCCTTATTTGACATGGACCTCTAGTTGTTAGACCTATATCTGCACACAGGCCAAGTGCTCGCGAATAAGATGATGCCCTGCGCTTGGCTTTAAGCGCTTGAGAACGTACAAGATCACGTGTTCACTGAGCAGGATAGCTACGTCGATAAAAGCGCATGTCCCATGATACCGTACATGGTGCGTTTTCAACACGCTCGCCTCCTGACTGGGACTTATTTCATAAATTTAAAGCACGGGCGGCGTGGGACCCATTTAATGGCATGGATCATGATCACCTCTGCCTTGATTAATCGCCTGTGAATAAGCTGGTTCCCGCGGTTAGGCATTTGTGAGCGCTGTAGAAATATCGAGTTTACGATTACGTTAGAAGGGCCAGCTGTGGCTAGGGCTGGACCGCCAAGGACGAGATAACTCGTCCTTCAGAAAACTGTTCACAGGTCACCAACGAGATTAAAATAATTGCTGCTATATGCTTTTATGGTGCACTGATGGGTCGTAAAGTGGGTGCTATGATGGGTCCATTTCTGAGTGGTTTGATAGGTGTTTTAGTGAGTGGGTGATTTGGTCGTTTATTTGATGGGTGGTGTGGTGGGTGTTATGATGGGTGCGCTTTGGTGTGTCCTTTGGTCGGTGGATTGTTGGGTGGTTTGGTGGGTAGTTTGGTGGGTGGTATGGTGGATGCTTTGGCAGGTGTTTTGTGGGTACTTTGGTGGGTGTTTTGGTCGGAGCCTTGGTGGGTTTTTTGGTCTATGGATTGTTGCGTGGTTTGCTGGGTGCCTTGGTGGTGTGATTGGTGTTTTGGTGGGAGGTTTAGTGGGTGTCTTGGTGGGTGACTTGGTGGGTGCGCTTTGGTGTGTCCTTTGGTCGGTGGATTGTTGGGTGACTTGGTGGTTTTTTTGGTGGGTATATTCGTGGGTGGTTTGGTGGGTGGTGTTGTGGGTGTTTTGGTGGGTGGTTTGGTGTATCTCAGTTTGTTCAGTGCATAAGTGTAAAAAAAATGAAATTTGCTGTTTATTTGTCAAATTTCGGTGTCGCTTGGGATAGAAAACATGGTGGCGATCAATTTGTTAATTGCATTGAAGCATGGGTCGAGTGCATTCGAGTACTATTAAATAAGTTTACATTAAAAAAGATACGCTCTATTGAAGATTAAAGCTTGATTCCACAACCTCTCGAAAAGAGAGACCATTGGAGCCACGATAAGAGACCATTTGAACTGATCAATCGCTAGGTAGCGCCATTGTATAGCAATTTTCGACACAGAGATAAAATTAATATGAGACGTATTTTTAAAGGTTGAACTCCGAGTTGAATGTGGTCGTTTAAATTGCTATTATAATGCATGCGAATGAAGCTCAGCACTTACAAGTCAACCAAAAGTTGCCAAATGCGATAATATTATCGGTTCACCTTATAGGCCTATTTTACCAACAATCGAAATAATTTATGATCAGCTGATCCTTTCTGGCTCTTTATCTGGGTGGCAAACAAGGCCGTACCGAGCTATAATTGTGCCCCGTGCCTAGCATAAATCTGGCGCCTCCACATTTTGAAAATAGTGCATAAGCTATTCCATCCTGAAGTTTGTTCCCTATCCACATTTGCCTCTGGGCTACGGCCCCGCTGGCTCCCCTCGGTACGGCTCTTGTGGCAGGAGCAACCATCTTCGATGAAACGAATGCTTAAAATTCCTTTAACCAAACAATTAATAAAAATAACAAAGTGGAGAATGTTTTAAACTAGCTAACGCACAGTGTTTGACATTCTAAAGCTACTTAAATAATTAATGACAAATTGTTGCAGAATGTGGGTCTGTAGGCCTTTACTTAACGCTGATAACCCAAGTTATGCGCTAAAAGAAAATTAATGCGCATTATAACTGTGAGCATACCTTAGGCGCGCTCTTCCGGCCAGATTTCGGCTGCTAACATTAGAATCACAGTCATCGCAATAATTATTTTATTGTTCTCAATAACTAATTTAAAAGTAAAATGTCTGTAAGTATCGGAAACTTTTGTCTTGATCAGAGCTTGTTTGTGATTTTAAGAAATTCTTCACTTTTCGAAGTTTTACGATTGTCAGAGTCGTGGTGTATAGACCCTACTATAATTGCTGAACATAACTATACTCCGCTGCGTCCAATTTGGCAGTTGGCCTACCAGTTCCAAATCTGACCCGCTTACCAACCTCATTAAATCAGTTTTTGATTGTTTTCTGACAACCTAGGTGGATAACTGTTGACGGATGTTGACTTTGTTTGAACAATGTGTGTAGAAATGTTAAATTCTTAATATTATAGTATATGAATTTCACATGCGGCCCGAATGTCAATACCAACTTGACGGAAATAATTATTATAGCGACTGTTTAGCAAGATGCAGTTCATTTGTGCGTTCATTTAGATGGCTTAGGTAGACCCTACCAGCTCAGAAGCACTCTGTGTCAAATTCTGGTGATAAAGAACAGTCTTAAGATGCGTTTAGATGATTAAACAGAGTGCGTCAGAGATAAAAGAACATGAACGAAGGCTATATAATTATGTAGACTCTATTGTCATTATACTTCCTTAACGTGTTGGTGATCAACTAAATTATGATGACAAAAATCGTTTAAATTTTGGGCTACATTGCCCACAGTAATTGGCAGCAACGACAAAATGAACAAAAATGTACTGAATATTTGACAGTTGTTTATGACTTGTTCTGATTTAGGACGCGTTGACATACAACGGGTCAGCTGTGATTGCCATGGCAGGGAAGAATTGCGTTGCCATAGCATCGGACCATGTGTTTGGAATAAATGGACAGATGGTGGCCGTTGACTTTCCCAAGGTCTTCCGTATGGGTCCACGGCTCTTCCTCGGTCTTGCCGGACTCATTACAGACATCCAGACAGTGTTGGTCCAGATTGCTCATCAAAGGGAATTAAACTTAGCAGTAGTGGGGCAGTATAATGGAGAACACAGTGGGGTGCAGAGCAAAGGAACTGAGTTCAAGACCCGTATGCCCCGTAAGGTTGACTATAGTCCTTCTTTTGCAAGGCGGCGGCGTTTGTCAAAGTGAGATGTATAGAGTAATTGGCGCCTTGCATGGCTGCCGACAGTCAAATCGAATCCTTTTATCATTCGTTCATATTGTGCTTGTAATGATATTGCAGTTTGTCAGTTTGAAATTAAACAATTATTATTATTCTTATTATTATTATTATAGAGTATATTATTATTATTATTATTATTATTATTATTATTATTATTATTATTTTTAATAACTAATTTGTGAATGGTCTTCAATGTTAATTAATGGTGATGTCGTCCGGAGTAGCCCTGCTCGTTGGACTCCTGAGCAGCGAAAGTTTCCCTTGAAAGCAACTGCGTTGTAGCGTTGAATAATCATCGAGATGCGCTTGTAGAGGAAAGTCGTCTCCCTCTGCTTCCCAGTGACGGTACTCAGTTTGTGTCCCAGTTCTGAAAGGAAGCTTTGGCCTTCGGCATTGATGGGGCCAAAGGTTTCGAATGCCACCGGTGTGAAGACGTACGTGGAGCTATTTCGGCATATTTCTGAGTTTTGAGGTTCGCCGCCCTCTCGGCCGAAGCGCCCGCTCTTTGTGACGTTTCTGACAGATACGACGTTGCCATTGTATCTGAGACTGTCGCGTCCCATATCAAACACACCCCCGCCCGCCATGGTATATGAGTGAGTCCGTCTGGTTTTTTACCATCAGATCGGGTCAAGCCCACCGGCTCTTTGACAGTGGGGATCCCTGCACGGATTAAACTTGTACAAATAAGGTCGTTCAGGGCCGCGTGTCTGGGCCAGCCCAGACAGGTAACCCAAGTCTGTAACCCACCGCCACCCTCAGGGACTCATCGTCAAGTCTCAGCCCGCAGTTTGTAATCGGTAGGGCTAAGAGTCAGTCGCCTGCGTGTGGTGCTGCCACTGCTCTAAGACGTGCCTGATTCTGGGAATCAGGCATTCTGGAGGCGAGGTCTGCCACTCCGAGCTCGATCAAAGGGTCGTCCCATCTCGATTTTCATTTTTTTTAATATTTTCATTTTCTATTATTATTATTATTATTATTATTATTATTATTACATGTAAAGTGGAAATGATAAAACAAATGAATTATTATTTTTGTCAGTAGAGTACATTTCCCAATCCCCTCCTGCTCCCTCTCCCCTTCCCTTGTATACCTGGCTTTCCACTCTGACCTCCTTTTGATTGCCCTCTGTAAAATCCCTCCGACTTGACCCAGCATGAGAATAAGAGTTCATTTTAACTATAATAAATTACAGATTTTGCTAATTTTATTTCTTATCATTTGGTAAATGACAGTTGAGTAATTATGATTAGAATTGAACAGCAAAATTTAACTAGTTAATGAGGTAATTGATTTCTAATTCAAATAAATAAGCAACAAATTTTTATACTTCTCATCGTAGCAATTTTTTCGTAACTAATGCCAGTGATGGGCACAAAAGTATCTTGAAAGTAGAAATCTTTTATTCAAAATAGAGAATTCAATTTCATTTTGTATAAGCATTTTAAAAATAGAATTAAAAAGTATTTTATTTCATATTTCCCCGTCACTGGCTAATGATAGTTGATTGGCGATTTAACTATTCATGCTCATTTCTACTATTTTCAGATATGTTGCATATTTTCAGATACATGCAAACATGTTCTTATTCATTTTAGCATCACTGTACCTTACCTTATGACTTTACCTGTAGTTTACGTTGCAGGGTGGACAATACGAGAGCAACGGTCAATCTGTATGAATTGAGTGGCCATAGCAGAATTAAACCATCCACTCTGACTGGAGCTCTTTCCAGCATGCTCTACCAAAGACGGTGGATATTTTATATTATTCATTAATTATATGATACTCTCAACTAACATCTACAGTAACTTACTAATTAATTTTTAAGTTAGGTTATTAATTCTTTGGTTAAATATTACACATCAATCAGCTTCATTCGAACTTATTAATTGATTTATCAGTTAATTTATTCGCCAATGAAATATTGATAATTCAGCTTCATTTTAACTTAAAAATTAGCATTCTAACTTAAAAATTAGAGTTTCTGTTAATTTATTCATTAATAATCAATTAGTGTGCCAGACATCAAATTTCCTTCCTATTATTTTCCTCACATGTTTGTACTATCCTCTTTGATTATAATGGAAATACTAACAATGTTAACAATAAAATAATAGTAATGATGAGAAATTTCATTGCCAGATATCAACATTGAATTCTAAGATTTTCATAGATTAATATATTCATGAATTATACGTTACTGCCTATGGATATTATAGTCTAACAGCAACAACAAAATTAATCAAAGTTGTAATAGTAATGATGATTATAATTACCTGGGGCTGTGTACCTTTAGTTGTAATACATAATAATAATTATGTTATGTCTCTCTTCGGAGATTAGTTTTATCAACCCGAGGGATCAGTATTTACCTCGGGTATAAAAAAAATTATAATTATAATAATAATAATGAAGGGTTAACACCATTACTGGACAAGATTACTGGATTTTGACAAGGTCTAGCCGACCGAGGAATTTTGTATCTCTGGGTCACTTTGAGTAAAATATTCAAATAATGATAAAATTATTATTAATAATAATAATAATAATCTCTAAGTCCCTGAGAAAACAAATCTTTTAGTCCTTAATTATTATTATAATTATTATTATGATTATAACTTATTTTTCCATGATGTACTTTGTTTCTCACAAAATACCTCATGGGCAAAAATAATAATTATTATTATAATTATAAAAAACATTAAGAAAATAATAATAACTAAATTATTAAAATAATAATAATTATGATAGTAATAATTATTAAAATTATATGACATTAATGTGTCAGTTGTTAAGCTTGAGTTCTGAAACTGTTTTCAAGGTTTGGACCATACTATGTGCAGTCGGTCGTGGCTGGTCTTGAGCCAAAGACTAATCTTCCATACTTGGCATCGCTCGATCTCTTTGGCTCGAAGTTCGTCCGCCAAGATTTTGTCGTCAATGGAAGCTGCAAACCGCAGTTGTATGGGATGTGCGAAACATTGTGGGAAGAAAACATGGTTTGTTTGATGGATAATAATAATTATTATTATTACTATTAATAATATTAATAGTAATAATATTATCATGATAATGATTATTATAGTTATAATGATGATTATACTAATAATAATTGTATAATAATAATAATCCTAAAGTTAGTTTGAATAATATTTCAAGTTCATTTATCTTTTGTTTTCTCCTAGGATGTTGAATCTTTGTTTGAAGCAGTGTCGCAGTGCCTGCTGAATTCTTGTGACCGTGACGTCATCTCTGGGTGGGGTGCCACGGTTTATGTAATGTAAGTGGATTGCAGTAATCTTACTCTTTGTGCTGAGAAGTGTCTTAGCTGATGAAAAACCACTTTCATTTTTATTTTTATAGTTATTATTATTATTATTGTCATTATTATTTAGCATGGTTATGTCGACAAACTATTTTTGTTATTATTATTGTTATACTCATTATTGTTATATTATTGTATTTTGTTATTATGCACATTATTATTATTATTATTATTATAGTCATTATCATGATGTTTATTATTGTTTATCTTATTTTTTTAATTATTATTATTATTATTTTTACTAATGCTATTATCATCATTATTATCGTTATTATTATTATTACTCCTATCATTTTTACTACTATCATTATTATTATTATTATTATTATTATTATTATTAATATTATTGTATTAGTTATTTGTGTTTGTATTATCAGTACTATAATTGTTGTTATTATGCATCTATTAAGCGCCGCTATCTAATGACCAAGCGTTAATCACTAATGCTGATTTATTGTAAGTGAAGGACTTGCTTAAGGTCCTTCTACAAAAACCGTCTCAGAGTAGGAATAGGATCGAACCCATAGTCCCAACACTTCTAGGCAAGCGCTATAACCATCAACTACCACTGATGCAGTTGATTCGACCTAAGCCAAGTCAAAGTCGAGTCCTAATCCAGAGATGTTCAAGTAAAGATTGAGTCCGAGTAAAATTCCGTCCACATCGAAATGCGTAGAAACACGCATTTCTATGTGATAGAAAAACTGATTATTTATGCAGAAAGATTTGTTAATGTATATTATCCTAAATTAATTACATAGTAGAAACACTAAATAATATACAAAATATTGGTGATCTGGTACAATAATCTTAGTACCATGATGTTTATGAGTTACACGATCAGGTCATTAAGTGCATTGATGAAATCACTGATTTTCATAGTGAATGAAGTGCATCAGTATTTTATGCATTATGAATTGTATAATGTATGTTATCCAAATCCATGCAGGAAAAGTTTAAATCATTTTCAATTAAAGTATTGGGTGAAATCCAACATATAATCCCCATTTTGTCCATATGAAGGAAATGAAGCCGTTGAGCGAACAGTCATTTCACCCTGACTGTCTTTCATGTATTACGTTGCTGTTAAATATTTTGAACATTAGTACATTATAGGGTTCGATGTTGAAGAGTTTGAACATTAGCACGCTATAAAGTTAGATGTAATGAGTTTGAACATTAGCACTAAACAATGCTGGATATTTTTTTTATGTAGTGAGGCTGATACGCTGACTATGCGTACTCTCAAGGCTGGAATGGACTGATGTAGGCTGAGGAAGAATGCAGTACATCAAACCTTGCCTTTTGACGCATTTCCGTCTGTTGTACTAAATTCATGTTCTTTCGGTGCAAAAACAACAATCGACGCTTTGTGTAAAATAGGAACTTAAATAACTCTTCCTAATTTGGATTCTGAGCTGATGCATTTTAGCGTAAGTTGTTATATAATTATACAGTGCTGTTTGGGCATATTGATTGCTGAGTTGTTGATGTACCACAACTTTTTGCCGACAATGTTCAGTTGGAAAGCTGTTGGTGGGTAGCTATACGGTCCCAATTTGTGTATCAAAAAAATGCTTTCGTCGCTATACTGCCTTCTTTAATTACAGTGTTTCTAGGAAGCTATAACTTGGCCTGCAAAATATTTTCACAATTGTTCTTTATTCAGTGATTGAATTGCTGGTAAGGTTCAACCCCCCAGTTCATTTTTCAACCCCACCAGTTCATTCTTAAAAATTACCTAGAGGGTAAAGCAACCCACTTTCAATGGCACCCACACTCACAGTAACCCTCTTCAATTTAGCCTATATACCAGTTTTAGGTTCATAAAAATTTAGTTGGGACATCTTGACATGTGAAAAATTTTCAACCCTCAGTTCAAATTTGACAGTTCAACCCCTGTAATTTTTACATTTGATATGACGACCAATTGCTTCACGTCCCAGTATAATTATCTATTTAGAATAGAATATTTAATACTACTGTATTTTATATAACAACTATAAAGTTCAACAGTGCACACAGAACCATAGAACAGAGCATCTATTTAATTGGCAAACCCAACCAGTGGGGCGTTTACCCAAAGGGTCGCCCTTGGGCCCCCCCAAATCTCAGGGGGCCCCAAATGAATGAAAACATTTTGCAGTCATACAAAATAACATGTCTAACGTTTTGAATTATTTTAAACATAAAATTTTATCTATTTTTGCAGCTAAGCATTCACATGACAAGTGTATTGTTGCAATTCATAATTGTCTGTTAATTTCAATATCAATTGGCTCAGTAAGCTATGTTGGTAATAGCGTACGTAGGCTACGTGTTATGAGTCTCTACGCTTTGAGAAGTTGGGTTAGAAATATTCTTGTGCTTTTTATATTAAAATCAAATAATCTTAAATTCCTTAAAAATGGCTTCTGTAACAAATCATAATTAGCGTCAATAACATCCACAAAACAGCTTCCACTTCAACTTTGAGGGTTTTGCACATGATTGGTTAAACACCACCAGAGTCTCTGACTCGGTTTATAATTTCAGAAGGGCCCTATCAAAATGGTTGAGCCTATAGGAACCAATTTTCTGTAAACACGCTTCTGCAGCCAACATAAGACGGAGTAATTTGAAGGCATCTTACCATGCAACCCAGCTCACAATGAGGCAATGTTGGAGATCTTTGGTCCAAGTATTTTCCCAAAGAGACTGGTCATCTCAAACATTTTCAATATTATCGTCAAATTTTCAATATCGAACAAAGTCATACGTAAATAAAACACCAATTTCGTTCGTAGGTCTATGACGTAAATATCGGAGGCGCATTATGATGTCATCCGATTTTGCGGTCTGGTTGTTCAGATTCCATGCCTCCAATTATTCATTCATTCATTATGAGCGTTCATATAGCGCCCCTTAGAGAAACCTATTCAGAAGCGCTCCCACTCCCAGCCACGGCTAAAGTAAAAGGTCTTGAGGGACTTGTAAAAACTTGACGGTTGGGCCACGAGCAAAGAGCGTAGCTCAAGTGGGAGATCATTCCACAATGAACTTAAGGGCCCACAGCCGAGAAAGAACGGCGCTACCTATAACAGCCTAGCGAGCACGCGGAGCTAGAAGGTCATCCCTTGTCGCAGAGCGAAACACCCGACGCGCTGCAATTTCAGACAGTCCATGGTAACAAAGATCAGTAAGGCACGTGGAGCACAACCAAGAATGCAACGCGAAACAAGAGCAGCAATGCGAAGTGAGATTCGCTGTGAGACTGGCAGCCAATATAAAACATCGCGCATGTATGCAGAAACAGAGGAGAATTTAGGACATCGCCCAATAAGCCGAGTATCCGAGCTCAGAACCCGATCCAGCCGCCCCAGAACCACAAGAGGAAGGCCAGAAATTAGGAAACAACAATGGTCAACCTGAGCAGCAACAAAAGCATGAATAAGAGCCACGATCGCGTTGTGGGTGAAAGAGCGAGAGACCATTATGTTTGGACAAATTCAAAGCAGTCATCTCTGTAATAATATTAACTTACGCCTTCAGTTGCTAACCGGCATTTTACATTATTTCCATGTTTTCCACAGATTATATATTTAGATGTCTTGTTCGTAATTGTTAATTTTGTACATGTCGTACGCTTGCAAACGTCTGGTTAAAGAATAATATTATACTTACTTACTATTAAATTCACTCAGGTTTTATAAATCACCAGCGTGTTATTTTGAAGCTTTGATTGCTTAGCAGAAAGATATATGTTTTGTACGCTACCACGCAGTTAGGCTTAATCTTGACTCCCCTAGACTCGTAATAATAATTATATAACTTTCGAGATCTAACGTGCCACTCGAAAGCCAGAACACCAGCCTAATTCACGACGAATCACAAAATTGATCTACTGATCAAGAGGAGGTCAAGCTCCGGTTCCCAGAGGGTGGGTGTAGCTGTTAAGGCCGGTGTCGTTAGAACCAGCCCTTTCACTTAAGCCGAGAGTTGGGACGTTAAGGATAGGATTTATAAGTCAGAAAAAATGAGTTTTTGAAGATTATGGATCCAGAGTTTAAAGCGTGGGAAAATAGAAATAATTGTGACTGTAAGTGATTGGCAATGATGAAAAGGAAACAACTGAAATTGTACTCATATTTTTATTTGTCAGCTTGAATTAGTAATGTACACCAATTATGTGACCAATTCACCAATATAATAATAATTTTTTATTTAATTTTCTATAAAATTATTTATCATTGGGCTATCTTTTACAAGCTACGTTGATATCTCTAAGGGCGACGCCCTCGAAAAGTTATAGCAACGGGAGGAAAGGAGCTACGAGATCTCGTTCTTCGTTGTCGTTTGTCGTGTCATAACTTTCATAATAATTGCCACGAAATCTTCGTGAAAAAACGACGAAGATTTAACATTTTGACGACAGGTAAATTTGTTTGTGGCCAGGAAAGGTTTAGTCGCTTCTCGCCGACACGGTTTGTTGGCTGTCAGAGAGGTTTTTGAGTATATGTCGCCAGTATTGCTTAACAATTAATGGACGATGACTCAGAAACGCCCCGTGGCTCATTTATATATGGAACCAAACGACATTCCATCGCTGTTCTTGACTTTGAAGTCCTCATTGCTGTTACTGACGCTCCAGTTTTAAGAAATTTTAGTCCAAAATGCCAGGTGTGTGCCATATTTATCGCGCACTGTGCTATTGACCCACTGCACATGACCGTTTGCGTCGACTCTTTCCGTTGTCAAGGTCTATCACCGACTAAGTCAGAAACGCCAAGTAGATCCAGTGTGTTGTATTTCTCTTAATTATGTATATTGTTATCTGATCCTGCCTTGTTGGCTTTATTCTTTCATTCCCCCCCCGGCTTATCAGGACTTTTAAAGTAGGATTCTCTTGTTTTTATCATTAATGTAGCATTATTTAAAAATATGGAGCGTAATTTGTAAAAAAAATTATAAACGTACAGTACCCATTAAATTTTCAGGGTAGGACATTTTTGTGTAGATCTTCTTAGAAAGAACAATATTCCCTTTTAAAGTTAGGTCTGAGGCAGCTATGGGTACTTGACTGCATTGCTTCAGAGGATTCATTTAAGTGCTCTTAATGTATGGACCTCTAAAACTGTCCTTGAGACTGGTAATGTCACTGCACATAATCAGGGAGCCAGAAGCATTTATGTTTAAACATGGAAGTTTGAAATGTATTTGCTACATGACTCCTAGCATGGGCATTTGTGTTGAAGAGCAGATCGTGTTCATGAGGCATCCTTAACAAGCTATATAAATTGTCTTTGTTGCAATTTATTACAGCGCTCAGGGACACAATTGTGTAGTCGTATGTTCTGTGCCTTTCAACCGGATGATCACATGTTTAAATCTACATCAGGCCACTGTATATACAGAGACCCTAGAGAAGTTGCTCTCCATTTTTTTAATTGACTTTGAGGATGACAATGGGAAACCATCTCCCTGAACATATCCGTGGGTGGCGTAAAGCGAACCGACCTCCCTTGATCATTATCGCAACACTTTATTAAATGTGTTTGATCTGACAATATATTGTTTGTGAACAGTTGGTATTGTCTGTTTCTGTATAGATCTTTGTACACAGTTGGCATTGTTTGTATCTGTTATGTAACTGCTGTCTTTTACAGGCACTGCCATCCAACCGCTATCAACATGGGAAACATTTTTGCAAAACTATTCCAAGGTCTTTTCGGTAAAAAGGAGATGAGAATCCTCATGGTTGGACTCGATGCGGCCGGAAAGACAACCATTCTCTACAAACTGAAGCTCGGCGAAATTGTCACGACGATACCTACAATCGGTTAGAGCGTGTTAAAGTCAATCAATCAAGTTTATGTACATGGTGTCGGTAAATGTTCCCTCTAAGCTATGCGCATGTGCGTGCACACATGGGCCGTGGAGCCAGCACACACAAGAATTTAGTGTGTGTACACAAATGTTTTTTGATAAAGCAACTAGTCATCATTTGCTTTATCACACTACGTAAGTCAAGTCTCCTAACTGGTTGTGGCTTACCTTACTCCAGGAATTTAAGTTCTTTGTCAGATCTTTGTTCATTTATCTTTAGACAAAGGATTTGTCTTTGGAAATCATAATTTATCAGATTATTTTGGTCTTAATTAAACTATCATCGCATTCAGCTCGAACCTGTGTGCAGGGGTGCTCTCAGTGTAGGCTAAAGAATGTAATGTAATCAATTTCAATTCATTTTATTGCAGCCATTGAAACCAAAATGAAATAACAAGTAGTATTCATGAATCAGCAACAACAGACAGAAAGGACAATAGTCCCGCTACTTAGGGCCATCTAAGTAATTTGTAACATAAAATCAAATAAAATAGAAATAGTGACTTCAGAATCAAAAATAAATGCAGGTGTTTATATCCAGAATTTAGGTAATTGTACAAGCATAATTCTTAACTAAGGTACTCTTAACTGGAAGCAAGGTGAGCAACACTAAAACTATAACTAATCGAAGACAGAGTTGCTTTATCTAGAATCTAACATAAACATTTGCTGTCAGACAGCAAATGTAAACACAGATAAATGAAACAAAAAGGGAAGATATAAAGGTAAAAAACAATGAAAAATGCGAAAAAATTGACAGAAAATAGAGTAATGATACCATGCATGAGATAATTTTTTTAATGAGGATATTAAGGAATCATACATGCTATAATAGTTCTATTAGTTTTTCGTGCTACGACTTTTTCAATAAATCATCTATACATAATATATATATATGGAACATCTATACATTGCTCCTTCGATATATCTACTCAGAGGTGCTCTCTGTGCTAACCTGCATGATGTTTGATGTCAGAAACAATGTTACCTCTTATTTGTTGTAGTTACTGTGTGCAAGAAATGTTTTGTGCAACATTTTGGAAATGTTTCACATTTTTGTGCACAGGTTCGAGCTGAATGCGGTTTTTCTGAAATTTAGATCATTTCTTAAAGTCTATGGCAATAAGTTTTGATAAAATACGAGAGTCCTTTGTTTAAAGATACATGAGGGGACATGGAACCAAAGTTTAGGGAGTAAGGTAGGCCACAGCCGACTAGGATATTTGATTTATGTAGTTTCAGAAAAATATTTGTGTGGTCCATGTGCATGCATACAGCTAATTGATCAATAGGGAACATTGATCAGTTAGCAGAACAGTGCACAGTGAGTTGAAAGAGTCGCCAGTAGTGGGCCCACACACAAGCGTGGAACCAACCAACGGATTCTCGTTGACAGCTGACAGATTACTGAATATCCAGCAAGGCATAGGTTATTGTTTTGCATAAATTTGGTCTGCTGCTTTTGAATGTGAAATTCAGCCACTGAATTTCCATTGCATTTTTAGCTAATTAAGTTTTGTTTGCCATTGCATCTGAACTTGTCACCTTGAGCTTGCAGATAGGCTAAACCAGTGTTTGTGATTGGAGACTTAAGTATGCTAATTGTTAAGTATTTGTAAATACAATTATACAATTAAACATCTCCCTCCCACTAGTGACTGAGCAAGTAAGTCTCTGATTCATTTATTGATATCTTGAAAGCAGATTTCTTCATTCATTTATTCATCTGTGCTTTCGCTAGTGTATTGGTTGGAAAGCTTCGGTGCCAATCGAGAGGTCAGGGTTCAGATCCCGACCAGGGCAGACATTTTGAGATTTCTGCTTCATCTTCACCCTAAACCAACTCAACTATAATTAGCACACTGATCCTAAACACTGTTGATTGGACAATGAGACTGCTGGGGAGAGGACTATCCACCCATCCTATACCTTTACTTTACTTTCTGGAGACACATGTAAACCCGGGTCCGATAAATAGCTATGTAACTCCTCGTCCTCCCCCTCCCTCTGTTCCAACCGCTTATACTACGGAAACTGCCCTTCCTCCTTCTCCATCTCCTCCAAACAAATTCGTACTTTGTACTTTAAATATATGCTCACTGTTACATCCAGCGCACTCGGCAGAAATTAAAGATTTGGCTGAATCATTCCACCCTCCAGATCTTTTTGCACTAACAGAAACCTAGTTCAACTTAAACACAACTCTTGCCCAGTACCAAGACTGCATACCCTCCAGCTATCATCTCCACAGCACACCTCGCCCTCCTAAGTCCGCAACCATCACGAACACCACAGGTGGAGGCATCACCTTTTTGACTCGGGAACCATCCACCGTCCTCAACTCACCTAGCTACTGTTTTCGCTCCTTTGAATGTGCCTCAATCACTCTCAAACTTTCTAACAAAATTCTTACCATCTTCAACGTCTACCGCCCTTCTCCTCATACTCAAGCCCTTCATCCGTCTTATTGCAAGAATTCACAACCCTCCTTTCTACCGCTGCTACCACTCCTCGTGAATTCCTGATCACAGGGGATTTCAACATACATGTCCATGATCCCTGTGATTCATTTGCCACTGAATTCCTCACGCTCTTATCATCCATTACTCTGGTCCAACATGTCAACTTCCCCACTCACTGTCACAACCACACACTTGATCTCATCATCACATCATCTCTCTCTAAGTTGTCGCCAGATATTTCTTTCTCTTTTGATACACCTTCCAATCATTATCCCATATTCACATGCCTTAACATTCTACCTACTCCACGTCCTGTTCACGTCTCACGTTCTTTTCGTCGCATCAGTTCCATAAACATTGAAGCCTTTACGCAAGATCTCTCCATTTCAGACCTCATTCTAAATCCTTCACTCTCCCTTGATGATCTCCTGTCTTCCTACAATACCACTCTCTCCACGCTCCTTGACAAACACGCTCCTATTATTAAGAAAACCGAATCTCACGCTAACAACCCATGGTATAATTCCTATCTTCAGGCTTTCAAATCTTTCCGTCGACGCCTCGAGCGCACTTACAAACGAACCCGTGATCCTCAAGTGCCTTCTGCCCTAAAATCGGCTACAAATAAATACCACGACCTTCTGGCTAAGGTTAAAACGAGATTCTATTCCTCGTTGGTCTGATCCTCTAATCCTCGACTTCTTTGGAAAACTAAATCAACTCCTCCATCGGCACTTTTCCAGCTCACTTCCAAACTCGCTTCCATCTTGTTCTATAGCTGAATCGTTCTGTTCTTTCTTCTCTGGAAAAATTACTACACTCCGTCTCTCTCTTCAATCACTCATTTCCAAAACCACAATCAATCCACTTCCAAAAGTTTCCTCCTCTATTCATGACTCTCCAGCTTCCCCACCTCCATCATCATTATCCACCTTTGAACCAACATCAGAGACAGAAATACTCAATATGCTACAATCTCTTCCTAACAAGCAGTGCGAACTTGACCCAATACCCACCTTCTTACTGAAAGACTGCGCATCAATCCTTGTTCCTGTCATTACCAAAATAATCAACCCCTCTATCTACTGGCAACTTTCCACAACTCTTCAAACATTCTTTAGTCACTCCACTCCTCAAGAAACCATCGCTCGACAAAGAAATCCTTTCAAACTATCGACCTGTATCCAACCTGTCATTCATTTCTAAATTACTCGAACGCATTGTCTTGTCCCGAATAAATGACTACCTAACTTCTAACTCGCTCCTAAATCCACACCAGTCTGGCTTTACCAAGCGGCATTCAACAGAAACACTTCTCACTTTTCTCTACAATAAACTTGTTTCTGCCATTTGTCATCAACAAGTCTCCTGTCTCTGCCTCCTTGATATATCTGCAGCTTTTGATACCATTGATCGCAATATATTGCTCCAGAGACTGTCCACCTGGTTCGACTTTTCTGATACTGCTCTTCTCTGGATCCTGTCTTATCTATCCTCTCGCTCTTTCTCAGTAAGGACCTCGAGCACGTCATCTAAACCATGCCCGCTCACCTGTGGTGTTCCTCAAGGTTCTGTTCTTGGACCCCTCTTGTTCATCTCTATACTACCCCCCTCAGTTCACTCATTAACGCTTCCTCGGTTGACCATCATCAATACGCTGACGACACGCAGTTATTCATTTCTTTCTCTCCAACCAGCTTCTCCTACTCCATTGATGATCTGCTCCATGTCGTCACCCAACTCTCATCCTGGATGACCTCAAATCTCCTCTGCCTGAACCCCTCCAAAACCGAATTCGTTCTGATTGGCCTCTGTGAGCAACTGAAGAAAATTCCTGATCCCACTATTTCTCGCAACCCTGATTCTGCATCCACCCACAAATTCACTGCAAATTCTCCTGTCTGCAACCTAGGCATAATCTTTGACCAAAACCTTAGCTTTGCTGACCACATCACCCATCTTTCTCGCTCTTGCTTCATGCACATCCGTGGTCTTCGTAGAATCCGCCCTATGCTTGACTCCAAACTGCATCCACAATCGCCACATCAATAGTTCACGCTAAATTGGTTTACTGTAATTCCCTTTTCCTAAATATAGACATCACCCAATTAAATCGCCTCCGAGCCATTCAGAATGCTCTCGCCCATGCTGTCACCAAGACCCCAAAGCATCACCATATCACTCCTGTCCTCAAATCACTCCACTGGCTCAAAATACCTGAGCGGATCATTTCAAGGTCATTTCACTCACCTACAATATACTGCAATCCTCACATCCCATATATCTGTGTCAGTTGTTCACGATTCAGCCACATCGTTCAACCCGTTCCTCTTCCACTCACACTACTTCGTCCTCCCGTCACATCATCACTCAAATTTGCAAATCGCTGCATAGCCATTGCTGTCCCGCCTCTTTGGAACAAATTCCCTCCAGCATTAAGACAAACATCCGATCCGTCCTACGAATTCACGAACACCTCACCTCTTGCTATCTCCCCCACAGCTTTTTCACTCACAACTCAAAGCACTGCTCTTTCGCAAATCCTATCCTGATTCCTCCTCTTCCTCCTATCTCCCTCGCCGTTTCAACTCCAAACACCATCCACCTTAGCCGTCTATCTGTCTGCCTGCCTGACCCTCTGGATTTGACCCTCTGCCTATCGATTCTGTTTTGATTAAGGGCCTGTGAATAAGTTGGTTCCCGCGACTACGTTTTTGTGGGCGCTGTAGAAATGCTGAGGTTGCGATACCTATAATCAGCACACTGATCGTAAACACTGTTGATGAGAAGATGAGACTGCTGGGGAGAGGACTATCCACCCATCCTTGTAAGCCGAGACTAAGAAAAAGAAGTCGCATTATACCAATGGCCGCTGCTTAGGCTGGTGGAATGTAAAACAAAGTAACGTAACAAGGCTATGTAAGAAGGTGATGTAGCATTGTGACAAAGTAATGTAACACAGTAATTTACTGGTAGCTGTTCTGCTTCTACTTCATTTGTGGATTCTGTTTTGATAGGTTTCAACGTGGAGACGGTTGAGTATAAGAATATTAGTTTCACGGTCTGGGACGTCGGTGGCCAGGACAAGATTCGGCCGCTGTGGAGACACTACTTCCAGAACACACAAGGTAATGATTGACAATGTTCCCTTAGATTTAAGTAAGCAAGTCTGCAGATGTGTCTGAAGAGGTTCAGTTTAAACTCCATCATCTGTTGTGCAAATGTTCATTTAGTTTCCTATTTTATTTCTTAGTTTTTCGTTTGAAAGCTAAGTAATGGATCGTTATTTGCAGTGTCAAGCGCTCACGCTTAACTTTGACACTGCATGCATGGTGTCAGTAGATACAGAAATCTTATAAACAGTTTTAATAGGCTAAATTTTCGTCCCTGAATCACTCCTCATTGAATTCTGATGAACTAAAAATGGTACTATGTGCCATAGTTGATAGAGCTGTACCAATATCGCTTTTTGCAGATTATGCTGATACCGATTATTGCAGATTATTCGTTTGCCGATACCCGATTATTTTGTAGAATATTTTACCGAGTATTTCTTTGTGTTTCCCAAGATGACCGGTTCTAAAAGATAGACCTACTGCTACTGCCTATTGTTGTGATACAAGCAAACATTTGCTCCGTAGGAGACGTAATCGTAGTTGGGGACTAATCCTAGGCAGCCATTACAGATTAGGCACACCGCCTGATGTCAACCTTGCATGACTGAGGAGAGGAAAGATAATCTATGCAACTGGACGCCTTCTTCTAACATGCCAATGATGCCATTCCCTCCCCAGACAGGCCACTTTTACGACTTGCCAATTTGGCCTAAAATGACATGATTGTGCCCAGGACAATTAAGCAGGCACTATGGCTCACTCTGCACTACAGCTGTAGACACTTTCTCAAGGTACCAGCAGTCTAGCACAATGGTTACTGTGTGGTCTGAAGTAGAAGCCCGAGTTCCCCACGCTATGGGAAGCGAACAGAATGCTGTCCTTCACAGACCCAATGATGTTGCTGTCGTCATTTTGCTCTTAAAGACTGAAAATAATGTTATAAAATGAAATGAAAAAAAAAATTTTTTTTATCATCATCGCCGATATCTCTATAATCGGCCCAATTAATCGGTACAGCTCTAGTAGTTGACCCTACAGAGAGTAAGGTCTTAGTGACATCTTTATTCTCCACTGCCTTATAGTTGCCATCCTCGTCTTGTCACCTTGTGCTGTCATTTCTTGGAAATCTAGCGACCGCCATGACCAATCCTCTCAATTTTTTTTCCTTTCCGAAGTTGCATCCCTTAATTCCTTCAGGCTCATTTCAGTTTTTTTTCTGCCAATCCTACATAACTTTATATAATGAGCTAAGCGTTTGTTGGTCCTTACTTTGGAATAATATTCCCTCTCCAACTCGATATTTGATTTGAACTCGGGGTGGTTCTGTTTCTGCTCGTTCTCTTAAGACTGTTTTTTCTCTAGGGGCTTTTCGCATGGGTAGCGCCTCTGATTAGGTTGTGCTGGGAAAAAACTATAAAAATAAGTAAATACAATACAATGACTGTGGAGATATCTATGCTCAACAGAGAGAATTTTTTGATTGTGGTTGAAACATAAGCCACTGAGACATGAGCCATTGAAAGAAACGTAAGCCATTGAAATGTAAACCTTGTAATTCGTCTCATGTGCTTGGACGTGTGTTTGAGCAACCGTTGTCTGTTGTAGGTCTGATATTTGTCGTGGATAGCAACGATAGGGAAAGAGTTGGTGAGGCTCGCGAGGAACTGATGCGGATGCTCGCAGAAGACGAACTTCGAGATGCTGTTCTACTGGTATTCGCCAACAAACAGGTACTTGCGATATAAGTGACCGCTTAATTGGTGCACTCTCTTTCGATACCCTTAATCGAATAGATATTTGTATGTACATTATGTGATGTGTAAATGTTTATCTAGTTGGAGAGAGTTGTGGTGTGGGGACCTTCAGCGAGTCATATACTCGCAGTCGCACTGTTATGAACTTCATCTTACCGGGTTTTACAAGTGAATTGTACCGAGTCAGAGTTTAGAATATTATAATAGGATTCATTCTCTTGATTTTTAGTTTGACAGTTTGCACAGTATTGATGAATTTATTGGTTTTTGCCTCTGGTTTTGCTAGGAAGTAGTAACTCATAAGTACTGCTAGTAACAGTATTTGTGCTTTTAGTTAGGTCAATTGTTGTTTTGTAAATATGTTAGTGTAAGTAATACTACGAAACTCGGCCGAGTCGGGTTTCTGTTCCTCCATACTTTGTAACATGTGATCCAAATTCTCATCCGCTGTTCTCTTTCCAGGACCTTCCGAATGCAATGAACGCAGCCGAAATCACAGACAAACTGGGCCTGCATTCCTTGCGCCAGCGAAACTGGTACATCCAGGCGACTTGTGCCACCAGCGGAGACGGTCTCTACGAAGGCCTCGACTGGCTTTCCAACCAGCTGAAGAACCAGAAGTGATCGACCGTATCATCCGTCTCCTCCTTCTCGTCCAGCGCTTATCGTGGGAGGACTCTAGTTTGGGCCGGCTAGCGGCTTGTCGGGCTGTGCGAACCTCTTGGAGGCAGAGTATATAGGTTCTGACTATCGTCCCCATAAAATTTGACTTTTCTGATTTTTGCCATTTTTTCTGTCTATTTCTTCAGTCGACCGCACTTATCTAAGTTGCCACGGATTTGTCACGTGCGTTGCTGATTCTTCGTTTCTGTTGAAGGTCTTCTCTCGTTGGCTTTCTTCCATCGATGCGCAGGAACTCGGGAACGAACAAGAGACTAATCATTCGTACTTGTCTGTTCGCAAAGCGTTCTACAGAAAGAACGGTGGACGAATATTCTTCGCCAACCGCCAAATAATTCTTTAAGAAATACCTCCTATCTCTCACGTTGAACAGAAACTCGAGTAATACATTTGATCGTTTGGGGCTTCTTATTAAAGGCAATTCACGAGTAATGATTTGTTTGTTCATGCTATTCTTCAAGGTCTTTAATTTTCCACCAATCTCTCCTCATTAGAGCCTTCATTGCTGTTGAAATTTATATTGTTGGAAATTACTTCGGGCCGTACGAATTGCAAGTAAAAATGTTGGATTTCGAAATTGCGAAACAGAATTGTTGATCGGTCTGTAGAGTGTTTTGTGAAGATCCACTTCGCTGCAAGAGTTGCGCTTTACTCTAGTTTAATCTCGAGATTGCTATTACCAGGTCTTTTTTGTTCTGTTTTTTAACTTTGTTCCTTGTCCTCGACCTTTGACTTTTGTAACATCATTGTTTTAAGTTACTGCAGGCCTTGACAAAAAATCACTGGCCTTGCTATACTGTGGCGTGTTGAAGAGTAATTTCGTTTCATTTATATTGCGGTAGCTATGGAATTTGCTGACCAGAGGCAAAAATCTTTTTGTTTCCGTTGGTATCGACCTGTTATCATTGCTCTTGCAACGACAAATGGTTCACCGACAAATTGTTTGCCGACATATAGTCGATGACAAATAGTTCACTTCATAATAATTCTTTTTTCCACCGAATGTCTTTGGTGAAATAGAAGTTTCAGTGAATGCCTGCTAATCTAAGTTCTATTTCAGGAAGCCAATTTCCCTTTAAGCAAGAATTCTTGTTAATAATCAAGCTTCTACTTCAGCAAGCATTATTTTCAACTATGTATGGAAATAATTTCTTTCATCAATGGAACTTCTACTAAAGCAGGCATTATTATCATCAATCTATTTTACCAAAGACAGTGGGCGAATATTGACTTTTTGGTTGCAGACCATTTGTTCGTGAGTCTTTTGTCGTTAACCATTTGTCAGTGAACTATTTTATGTGACACCGTTGCAAAGTGGAGTCGCCCAGCAACGTCATGGGAACGGGAATGGTAGTCAGCTAGTGATTAAATTTCTCATTCAGGGGTGCCAGATCTCCAAATCTTTATAAATTGAAACTTAAGCATAAGTCAGGCCAAGTGACCAATCAATAACCGATGTATGCTGTTTGCCATTCAAATAAGCATGAAATGTGTGAAATAAGGTGCGCATGGTTAAGTTTGAAACACAACATGTATTTAGTGAGTGGATCTCATCCTTTGGGTGGCGGATCTCAAATGTGAGGTTCTGGATCTTTGATCTGTTGAATAATCCCAATGCGGACATTTTTGAATATGCTACCTTGGTACTTGGATCGACCTTAATACATCCTCATTCATTGCTCTCACTCGGAAGTATTATAATGCCTAGCTAGATCTAGGGTTCCTATTGATGTTTTAACTACTATAGAAGTAGTTGCCTAGTAGTTATAGCTAGTTTTTAAGAATTAGTTAAAGAAATGGTCATAACTACTTTTATCAAGTAGTTTTAAGTTAACTACAATATTTCACATTAACTAAATTTTTTCCTATTTACTAGTTCCGTCTTACAGGAATTTCTGTAATTTCACAACAAACCTGGACGTTGTGCATAGGGACTATTGTGAGGAAGTAGGTTCATCGCAGAACTATAGAAAAGGCCTAAGGCATTATACCTGTTTAATTGTTGGGATAAGAACTAGAGTAAAGCGGTCTTAGAGGAATTGGAGCTAATGATCAAGGGTTAAGGAATGTATTGCAAAAGCCGAATTAGGAAAACTGTCGGGACGCGGCTGGTTGACCAAGTCGGCTGATTGAGGTCATTTACGAGTGAAGAATGACAGGTGTGTGTGTGTGAGAGTGAGAGAGACACACACAGAGAGAGCGTATTAGCCATGAGCCTCGCTTGACTGGGGCGCGGACGCCATCGGTCTCTTGTCATATGAACCTCAGTCTGCAGTCGATCCATGAAGGACTATACCTCGGTGATCTAGGTCAGGTATGGAGTCTGTCACACTATTTTGAATTCCTTTACAAGGCATACCCCTTTTCTTGGTCCTGAGACTCCGAACATCCATGCCATCTGTCGGCTGTTGACGGGAATTCGTTGGACGTTACCACGCTTGTGTGTTGGCCCACCAATGCGTTACGACTCTTAGCTTACTGTGAACTGTTTTGCTTATTGTTTTACACTTATTCAAATGTCGTTTAACATCGTGTAGGCCTGTGCAGAAAGCGCCTCCGAATATATTTTTGAAAAGGCGTTAAACTGTGCTCTGATCAGAGTGCTTTGTAGCATGTGCTAGTAGTTCTTATCCTTGTTAGTTTATAATTAGATATGTCATTGTGTTTCTGATCATTTTTATTACCTATGTTGAACATCAGCAATTAATACTAGCAATAAGTTTGCAAACTGCTTGGTGACTATCAATGCACCATAATGTAACATTAGCAAAGTAGTTTTAAAAGTAGTTAACTACTTATGTGATAGTTACCAAACTAGTCATAACTAGCCTACTGAAGTCATTTACTACATATTTTGAAAATAGTTAGGAAGTAGTTTTAACTACTAGTCAAGTAGTTGGTGCCCATCACTGGAAGTGGGTGTCTACTGTATTAGTAGAAGTTGCACTATTCAGTATCCTTTCGCTCACTTACTGTGGTAGTAGTTTCAGTCTAACGATAATTTGCGGCGCCCTCCTTAAATTCGTACGCAGGACTAGCACTGCCATGGTTCATGACTTTGTAGCAGTTCAGTTGTGCATTTACAACGACGATTTGACTGTTATAACGATTGATCTCATGGACCTTATCGTCTGCTTTCACTTATTGAGGGAATCGCACACTTTAAAAAGGCGTGTAATTACTCGAGCAATTTTCAACGTACCTGTGACATAATGCAGGACCTGACATCTCGTCTAAGGATAACCAATGACAGATCACAGATTACAAAGATATTGAGAACTTTTTATTTAATAATAGCGTTTATTTAATGATCGTTTAAAAGATGATTAGCGACATAATGAGCACTTTTTCAGCGCGACTTATTGGCCTAATACAAAAATATCTCACAGGACATAATTATGTTGAAGGTTCTGCATTGGCTTCCTGTCCAACAACGCATTTCAGTTAATAGAGTTGTCTCTCTGGTCTGGCGATGCCAACTTGGCCTTGCACCAGGCCACCAGCCTACCTGATGGAACTGTGTCAGCCGACACCGAGAGCCCGGTGTAGTGGCTCCTTTTGCTCTGTTGATATGGGGATCTTGTGGTTCCATTTGCCCTTACAGCAGCTATGCAAAACCACGCATTATCTGTGGTAGGCCTTAGGATTTGTAATGGCCTTGCTCTGGAGCTACGTCTCTTCCATAACTCGTGTTGTGGCCCATTTTGTGGCCATCTGTGAACTTACCTTGTAGTCCGGGCTGGACTTGGGAGCGCTTTTGAGCAGTTGCCTTGAAAGCCAGAGGCACGGTACGTTGTTGAGTTAAGTCACCATTCTACTGGTTCCGTCGCAAACCGCTGTTACTGCATAGGTGGTGTATACATTACTTATACTTAGACTTAGTTCCTCCCGTTCCTTTTGGAACATTGGTCAAAAAAGAGATCTCCATCTTGTACGATCTTCAACAGGCTTTTCTGTGTCCTCCCAGACGATTCCGATCTCCTTCAAGTCTTGTTTAAAGGTGTTTCTCCATTTATTCTTCCTCTGTTTCTCTTACCTCCCTTTGTCACCGATCCCGTTACTGTTTCTGCTGGGCGTTGCTATGGTACCCGCAAAATGTGTCCGGCCATTCATTTTCTTCTCCTCCGTCTGACGATCTCGTCCATCCTCTCCACCTCTGCCAATCTCAGAACCTCCTCATTTGTTACATGGTCCCTCCATGATATGTCCAAGATAGTTCAAAGGCATCTTTTATGAAAAACATACAATTTGTGCGAGATTCTTGCCGTTTCCTTCCAAATCTCACTTGTGTATGTTACTGTTGGTATAAGAATTGATTTGTACAGATCGATATATTGTAGTTTTTAGTTTAATGGTCGTTAATGTCCATACCTTATGCAATCGTTGGAACATTGCTGCATCGATCTTACCTATTCTTACTCTTACATTTAATCTGCCGTCTGCATCTCCTTTGTTTGAAGTGGCACTCCCTAAATACGAGAAATCCTCAACAAATTCGATGTTCTGCTGGCCTCCGATGGTAATGGTTTTGTCTTACTACTATTAGTGTAGGCTTATAGTCCAACATTTCCCCCATCTCATGCAAGTTATCTGTCATCTTCTGCAGGTCTCCCTGCGACCCTCCTAACAATGCAACGTCATTTGCAAAATCCAGGTCTGTTAACCTATTCTGTTTCCCTTTTATGCCAAAATTGGGGTTGTCCATTGCTCTTGTCATTATGAAGTCCATAATGAAGACAAACAAGAAGGCAGACAGAACACATCCTTGTCGGACGCTTGTTATTATGTCGAACTTAGGGTAACGTGAGGCAAGAAGTCCCACGTCATACTTTTATGATACATGTCGTGATGTTGCAATGTCTTTGCCTGGTTAATGCAATCTAGAATTACCACAAAACTTACTGTGACGCAAAATTAAGCGATTTACGACCAGGTTATCGTCAAAACAAGGTTTTTGGGTCTATTTTCAAATGTTTTGATCACGCTTTCGTCGCTTTGTGATTTTTCGACTACACTAATACTGTTTCTTGTGAAACCAAGATTGCAGTTCGAAAGATACGTATGTGTCGAATAATTATGATACACTTGGTGAGCGATAATGCACTCATTAATCTGCACAGTTCAGAATTGTAGTTGCCACATATGCATGGGGCAAAACATTCCCTGGTAAAACATCCAAGGGACGTCTTGCCTCAAATGACTATTGGCAGGAGGAAAAGTCAATGGGGATTAAGGTGCTGATATAGTAAATATCGTAACAAGGTATGACGAGATGACGGAAGTTAATGCGTGGTTATCATGATTCCAGTAGGCCTAGTTGCAGTTTAACGACATTGTGATAACAAGGATCACTAGAGTCGCCTTTTTATTTAGGTTTGTGATTGACACTGCTTGAGTGTTGGCAACACATACGAGAGCATTTATTGTTGTCTTTATCAGTACTTTGTGAACTTATAGCATCAGTTAACACCTTTTTGAAGGTGTCGAATAGGGTAAATATGAAAATACTCTTATTATTATTCCACAGTTTAACGTCGTCGTATGACATCAATGGTCGTTGACGACAATTTGAAACATATAAAGTACAGTGATAATAAATTCCTAGCGTACAAAAGACATAATTCATGACTGTCTGAACTTTAAACTAATGTTCATTGTTTTACACATAAATAATAACGGATTAACATCATCTAAAGTACATGTCATGTGGTATCTCATGCAAATGTAACAATATTTGCATCAATATTTAGATCAAGAAATGTTCAAAATAAAACAAATTGTGTATTATTCATTAACATTTTTCGAATGATGTAACTTCTGGCGCGATTGACCTAGTTGATACATCTGGTTTGACTCTTATAGAGTGTCGAATGACAACGTTTTAAAGGTGTCTACAGAAAGCGTTTTAATCAGTCAACTCTCGTGTTTCTCCAAGAAACCGTCCTCTTCTGCTTGGCGCTAAGTTGGATGCGATAAACATCCATTTGTGGCTGAGACAAGGAAACTGACTGACCGCCAGATGTCGCTCGTGATGGCTTCAGCCGACGATGTTGGAGCGACGTCGTCAGATGGCGCTATGAACGCATCGAGTGTGTCAAGTATCTGGCTGCGAATGTTCTTCTAGTTTATCCCGAGTCAAATAACACGCACTCAGAAAAGGTATTAGTTAAGCATTATAAAGAGAATATTAAAAGGTGTCGAAGGATTTATTTATTTTGCGTATTAAGACAAATGTGCCACACAATTGTCACAAATAACGTTATTGGTCTAGGTGAGAAGCGATAGCTCAGTATAACAATCCAGGTAGACGGCTCCAATACCTGCTAGCAGATTGTAGCTGGCAGGATA
Source organism: Bimastos eiseni (assembly GCA_959347315.1). NCBI lineage: Eukaryota > Metazoa > Annelida > Clitellata > Crassiclitellata > Lumbricidae > Bimastos > Bimastos eiseni. The sequence continues at coordinate 70,661,970 of OY365806.1, read as the reverse complement.
GTATTCGGTTATTTACACGCTCATCCAATCGAGCAGTTCGAAGCAATCGGTAGGGAATAATCGGTTACTTTTCTTCAAAAGACTACTGGAGTTGTTATCGAGAATTCGGCGAATATAATAAGGAGTGAAAATGACCAGCCGTGATTAGGAGAAGAGTTTTGATAAGCAAATGTTGACTGATAACGGAGGTAAGTGGGATCTTAACACTTTGAAGCTTGATGATTATTATGAAGAATGAAAATTGATTCTTGTGAAACGTTTATTATTTAAACAATGACAGACAATGTTTATTAGGACAATGGTTATTAGGACAATGGTTATGAGGACAGTGGTTATCAGGACAATGTTACCAAGGACAATGCCTATCAGTACATTAGTTATTAAGACAATGAGTTTCATAAAACCGAATGTAAGGAAAGTCGTCTTAAGTAAATGACTTTAAAGACAATGACTATCAGTACACTGATCACAAGGATAATGACCAGAAGGCAATGGACATAAGGAAAATGGTTATCAAAACATTGGTCATAAGGACAATGATTATAGGGACCCATGGGCATAAGTAAAATGGCCGTAAGGACACATTGATTGGTCAGAGCAAATCACACGAAACCAGCTTGGCTGGTGAGAACCGAACGTCTAACTATAGCGGGCGAAACACTGCTGGGATATTTTTATTAATCAAAACGTTGAGATTGACCTAAATATAGCCATTGTTTTGATGGGGCGCCATTTAGTTAGAACATCTCAACCAGAGTAGATAGAGAGCCGGCGAGGCGCCGATCATGGCCGGACGAATCCCTGTGATGTTCAATACAGCGCGGCCTCCCATAGTTAGTTGGATCGGCAGAGCACACGTCCGTTGTATCTTTGTGCGTCAGGTAGCCGACTGGTGGCTCGGCCTAACACGGTCCGTCCATTTGCTATATAAAATGTAGAGTAGCGGTGAACACACTGGGACACAGCGCTTGAGAAACCGAGACCGAGACCCGTATCCCCGAAAGGTTGACTTCTTTCCTTCTTTCGCTAGGCGGCGGCGTTTGTTAAAAATGAAGATGTATAACGTACTGTTGCCCTGCGTGTCTGCCAACGGTTATATTCGACTTCTGTAATAAATCGTCATCATTCGCTCATACTGTTCTTGTAATCATTATGCGTTAGGTCAATTTGAAATTATACGAAAATATTATTATTATTATTATTATTATTATTATTATTATTATTATTATTATTATTATTATTATTATTATTATTATTATTATTATTATTATTATTATTATTATTATTATTATTATTATTATTATTATTATTATTATTATTATTATTATTATTATTATTATTATTATTAGAACCCGAACAATTAAATGACAAATGAGCGGGGTTGAGGTCATACTGTCGCTGACTTAACACGCATAAATTTACATTTGCCATATGATCGCCTTCACGTAGGAGAGTTGTCCAGTAATAGATTAAATGCAATACTCTATACAAAATACCTTTAGTACGGGTTCTAACGATGTAATAATATATTAATCGCTGCAAAATTGCTTGTAAATCAAGAAGCCTTTCAGTTAAGGACTCGAACACCGCGCTATACCTGTAGTGTTCAATTTAAACACCTTTATAACGGCTACTATCGATGTTATATTTAATTCACGGTACTAGAACTTTAACTCTATGCATAGAACAGCTGCATTGAAAAATAATTGCGTACTTTGTGACACAAGTATGAAATTTTGCACAGATGTAGTACGTTGTATTGTTATGAGATTTGGATGTTGGGCCACGCGAAAAAACTATTTTTTTAAACATTTTTGAAAATTAAAAAAAATTAACTTTTTTTTTATTAAAGTGAAAAATTACGCCCTTAAACATGTAAATGTTAAACATTCAAACTTAGAATCACTTAAAAATCAAGGTCACAAACTTCAAAATTGTTTATTTTTGCCCTTAAAAGTAGTTAATAATAATGTTTCTTAGAATCAATGTTAATTTTGAAATTGAAAGTATGTATTCATTTAAGACCTACTTATCTCTGCTTTCTCAGAAGTCCCCTTCACAGAAAAACTGAACAGCACACGGTAGTGAGAGTTTCCTTCAAGAACATCCTTTTACATGATCATACTTGCACTTGTAGAACACCAAATATCATCAGGTCGTGTATGCTTCTGACAGGGTTCTTCAGTTAAGCTCGCATGTGTTATCTTTAGCCTTTGTTCAAAGTCGTATGACTATAAAATGCGACTCTGGACTTCATCTATATGATCTGCCCCAAGACCCCGCTTGATATGTAATGTAATGGAACATTTATATAGCGTCCTTTAGATACCTACTCAGAAGCACTCTCTGAGCTGGCCTAAGTGATGTTAAATGTCATTTCAATGACATCATACAAATAAAATACATCAGTTAACAAAACAGTGCACAGTAAGCTGAGTTACTTCAAATCTGGTACATTGCATTTTGTGGAAAACATTCTCTTCTGTGCTGCTAATGATCACAGTGTCGTTACATTTAAACAATTTATAATAATATAACTCTCTTAAAACTTAGCCAATGTTCGCACTCTTACAGTGCCAGTCCTAAGCCTAGATAAACGAAGAGGGCAACGCTAATGGTCTTTGACTGTTGAAATTACTACTACAATGTGTCATCAAAATAGATGTCACTCTACAGTGGCATCTATTTTGATGACACATTGTAGTAAGGGCAAGTGGGAGTCAAATTTTATCCGGAGAATTTGACGACCCAGGAAAGGGCTTGGGATTTTTATCGCGCTATATTAAACGGGGTTAATTGCCTAAGTGTTAGCGTTTACTGCAGCGAGTTTATAAGGAACCATGACGGCATGTACCCTGTTTAGTTTTCAATGAATTTCTGGTACTACAATGTGTCATCAAAATAGATGCCACTGTAGAGTGACATCTATTTTGATGACACATTGTAGTAGTAGTGTCATCAAAATAGATGTCACTCTACAGTGGCATCTATTTTGATGACACATTGTAGTACCAGAAATTCATTGAAAACTAAACAGGGTACATGCCGTCATGGTTCCTTATAAACTCGCTGCAGTAAACGCTAACACTTAGGCAATTAACCCCGTTTAATATAGCGCGATAAAAATCCCAAGCCCTTTCCTGGGTCGTCAAATTCTCCGGATAAAATTTGACTCCCACTTGCCCTTTCTCGGCCAAACCGCGTGAATCGATTCGTCGCTTGGGGCGCCACATTCGCCCGTCTAATCCGCCCTCTACAACACGGATCAATCATAGTCGTCTGTCCGCCAAACGCGCTTCGAAACCGAATCCGAATCGGGCGCTATATAAATCAATAGATCTACGCCTGTTCTGAATAGACCGGATTTTCTGACACGTCTATCGGCGATGACAGAGGATTTTATACAACGTTACTTACTATGGGCGCTATATGAATGCTCGATTACGAGTTTCCTTGTGAGGATGGTCGATTAAGGAATGACGATATGGGAATGTTCCGTTTAGAAGAATGCAGATCGATGAATATTCAGTTTATTCATATGGCGATATGAATATTCAGTCAACAATGATGGTATACAATGAATGTCGAGGAGTCTCCATATTTTCATCATTGCATGTACAATATTTATTGGTTAATTATGGCCGTCTGTGTGTATTTGTATATATATATATATATATATATATATATAGCTCAAGCACCCGACTTCGCCCGGTTTGAGCTTCGATTGGTGTACACTTGCTGGCTTGTAAACCACATTTCGATTTTGAGCTGAAATATACTCATGAGCATGCCACTAGCAATTGGTTATGAGAGAAGCAAGGACTTTTGAATTTATTTTATAGGGAAGCATTTTGAAGGGCAATTTTTTGGGATCGCGAACCCCTATGTTTTGTTCTCGGCTGCCAAAGAGAATATGTGCAAACTTTGGTAGAAATCGCTCGAGTGGATCAAAGGTTTTTGTGGAACACACACACTTTTCTTTTTATATGTATAGATTATAATTATTATTACCAACATAGCATTTCTATAGCGCCACTACAGGATTTCTATTCAGAGGCGCTGCTAATGCTAATCAACACGATATATAAAGTCGACCTGATCAGACAGATTATTCGAAAATGAACATAAATTATATCTCGAATAAGAGTTTAGAAGATCGAAGAGGAAGAAAAGTGACTGCTGGCGAGGTTCAATTGTGTGGAGAGTTTTAGGCGATAGGACTGACAGGAATCCGCTGTGGAACTATCAGCAATTGAAATGATTTAATGATGATAAAGGTAGTTATGGTCAGGGTTCGATTTGCAGAGGGTAGGGATGAGGTGATTGGGGGTTGGAGCCCAGATTCAGCTACAGAGGCGTTCGTTGATATAGTGCGAAATCATTGAGATTCCCA